>JASPKZ010010239.1:0-277500 GCA_030220185.1 Diploptera punctata | reverse complement strand
TTAAAAAAAACGCTAAAAGCTACTGCTAAGTAAGTATTCCTGTTTGCGAGTGAACTAAACTCTACAAACACTTCGAGACAATCGGAACATTTATATTCCCTAAAAACGCAACGACATTTTCTTCGGACTATTTGTTTCTTTTTGTTCCAGGGCGATCAGTTCATTAAGTTCGTTCAGGTTAAAATGTTCAAGTGTGGACCCACCAAAAGGAGTTCAACCAGTCGTATTATTACTTATTAACGTTGTTTTTCAACAATATGTATTTCTTTAAAACATCGTGAACATGGCGTGATAATTTGAGAGTTGACCTAGAACGACCGAGAGCGCATGAGTGAAAAGATCAAAACTTTAGACCAATAAAGGAACCCACTCCACGTATGGCTACTCTCTTATATAGACCCTCTGGTAGCCATACTATCGTCCTGTTAACCTAGACTGAATAGTGTCCCGTCACATAAAATACACTGTTTGCCAGCTCTTTATTCCTGTATGGACAATTATTTATTATTTTGTTTATATTGAATATTTTGTCTCTTATTGACTCAAATAGAAACCTCAACATTAAAATATAGAGTCAACTATGCCTTCTTCTTCTTCTTAATCATAATTTTTAGTATTTTCATCCGGTTTACTTCCTAAATCACTCCTAGGAGAAAACGTATTGAATGGCATTCACTGTCTATCCATCTCTTGGCTGGTCTTCCTCTTGTTCTTATCCCGTCCATTGGTCCATCTTCTTTAGCTTTTTTTTGCATGTAGGTTGTCTTCCATTCTTTCTATATGACCCTTCTAATATGTTCATCTGTCTATAAAAATAATATATGTTATTTTAATATATGTAATATTTATAATATATATATATATATAAGTAATAATATGCAATTTTTAAAAATAAGTAAATTTGTGGTTTTCTGTGCAAGATTGTCTTGGTCTGGTCACACATGTGCTGTTACAGCCGACATCTTCAGGGAGCTTATCCGATTAAACTACGGCAATCTTGCTCAGAAAACCACCTGAATGATAATTGAGACTCTATCCGTCCTAAATCAATACATTTATTTAATAAAACTATTAAAAAATACATCGAGTCATAATAAATTTCAACGATGATATCACTATATAATAAACTAACCAATGCTTTGTTATATGTTGTGGTATTATACGATTACGTATCAAACAATTATTTTTGTATTTATTAAATCCGACAACATTTTTTAAGAGGTTATAAGGCATTCAGGCCGAAAAAATGGCTAAATATATATGTAAAACTTAATACTGAAAACAGCCTCTGTTATAAAAAAAATCGAATTAAAGATTGCACTTCGATGTTGCATTAAAAATATTTTAATGGAAGGAGCTATATGACCTTTAAAGTTTTACATGTAGGACTACTACAGTAGTTATGAAATCAAATAATGAAATTAAATTATGAGCAATGAAATGTTATACCAATGAAATGATGCAATCTTAAAGAAAATTCGTAATTTTCCTATTTTTATAGAAAAGCGTGTTGGAGAAATGTTCATATCAGCATAAGAGGATTTTTGTTCCAGAACTGAACATATACATTTCATTAAATTAAAAAAAAAAACATCATAACTTATATTTTTTATATTTTTATTTGCTTGGTGTAAACATAACATTCACACGCCGTTTACAATGGAATATTACACATTTGTTTAAAAATGAATAGATTACTGAGATAATCACCATAATCAATCGAGTAATAAAAGTTTGAAATTTTGGACGTTTTCAGTCTTTTTTTAATTCTCCATATAAGCAATCCAAGAGATCAAGACAACCACACTAGCTCAGAAATTACTTTTTTTTTATTTAGGAAAATTTAAAACAAATATCATGTACTGGATGTGGAGTGTGTATGTGTGTGTGTAGGAAATTTTCTAACTTCTCATTGTTGGCCAAATATGAGTGGTTTTATTTGGTTTCACATAGCCTCTAAGGTAGAAAGAAAATGCTTGGTTGGAATTTCTATTAAGATTATCATTAATCATCTTCTTGTGTCCATTAAACTTTCCATTTGCAAAAGATAAAATAATCTAGACAACAATAGATATACGGAACCTAGTTACGATATAATTTTTCTAGAAACTGTACAATTAAACTTAATTTTATAAGATCTGATTATTTAGGGATGAACGACACTCTGTTTCTGTTTCTTATTCTTCTAACCAGACTCTTTACTTTTGTCTTATCAATATGTGGTTTCTTTATTTTAATTAAATATCCATAATCTACTCAAGGGGTATCCATAGCGTAGTTGTTTAACATAATACATTATAAGCCGTAGGTCGCGGATTCTATTCCAGATGCGGTCAGGATTTTTAAACTGAACTAAATCTTCTGACGGCATCGTGTCCCTGGACTTGATAAGCTTCTAATGGAAATAATTATTTGTTTTGGACTATTATCTTGTGCTGATTGGAGCAATGGCCATCTACTACCCCAATTAGTTCTTACGCCCTATTGTTGGATCACTTTGACTTTACCTTTTAAAATTAACTCGCATTGTATGAAGTAAGATATGATTTTTTTGGGGATACAAAATAGTTGTATATAATACACTTCTTCTTCTTCTTCTTCTTCACTTCACGGGTTAAGCAAAAATGCCTGTTCTGCCTCACAGTTGTTCTGTCCATCTTTTCACTAGCCTTCCTACATTCCTGGAACCTCTTGCCTTGTAGTTGAATGCTGCTCTTGGTAATCGTGTTACATTCATTTTTTCCATATGTGTAAACCATTTCTCTCTATATTCTCTGATTTTCTCAATCAATGGAAATATATTTAACTATGTTCTTATATCTTCATTCTTTATCCGATCCAATCTTGTGCAACCTTTTGTTCTTCTATGGAAGTTCATTTCTGCGCTTTGTATTCTACTTTGCAATTTTTTGGTCATTATCCAAGTTTCGCTCCCATAAAATATTTCAGGAACTGCCAATATTTTATAGAACTTCAATCTAGTATCTCTTCTTGTTTCATTTTTTAATGTTTTATGTATAGTTCCGCATATCATTTGAAATTTCGACAGTTTCATATGTATGTCTCTTTCAGTTTTTGTGTTTATAGTAAAATTACAACCCAAATAATTAAAATTTGTTACTTGTTGCAGAGGTTTTTTTGGCTATTACGATTTTTGATCTTATATGTTCGTTTCCACAAAATGCAATTATTTTTGTTTTTTTTCTTTTGATATTTTAAAACTATATTCTTGGCATAACTGATTTAATTGATGTGAAGAGTACTGCAAATTATTTTCATTTTTTGAATAATAACCACATCGTCAGCATACATTAAAACGCAAATTTTAAAACGGCCCATTCTTATACCTATATTAACAATACTTTTCCAATTTTGGATAATATATAGATTTAAAAGAGTAGGTGATAAATTGCACCCTTGTCTTACACCTCTATTTATTAAAATAGCTTCGGTCTTTGATGTGCCTATATTTATTATAATTTGAGACTTTTCATACAAAATTTTTATCACATAAATTAATTTTGCGGGGCAGCCATGTATTTCCATAATTTTCCATAACTTACCACTATCAACGCGATCAAATGCCTTCTCAAAATCAATAAAAGCAACATGCGTCTGTAGGTTATGTTCTCTCCTTTTTTCAAATATTTGCTTTAATAATATATAATACACATAAAGACTCATTTCATTCAAAAGGGAATTATCATTTCTAAGATTCATTTTTGTGGAAGATTGTTTTTGTTCTAGTCTGAAATTAAAATAATTGTTTTCAGTACAAGTGGGCATACTTCTTTTTAAATAAAAATTGAAAACGTAATATTATGCTTAAATTTAGGATCTTTTACTGGACGTATATGTCATATATTAGTAATTGTCATGAAATAGTATGAAAATAAGTATGTAATCTTTACATTAATATATAAGTCCTGTAATGTTTTAAAACAATAATAATAATAATAATAATAATAATAATAATAATAAGATTAATAATAATAAAAATAATAATAATAATAATAATTATTATTATTATTATTATTATTATTATTATTATTATCTCACTAAACGCTATGAAACATGGAGGTTCAGAGACAAACGAACATAAGCTATCCATACATCCATATCCTGATCTATTTTCTTCCGATCATTCACTGTATTATTATCGGCTTCTTTGGTTTAGAGGGCTATGTTCCTCGCCTATTGTCCCCAGGGTCATGAGTTCAAACCCGATCAATGTAGATGGAAATTTTAGGATGGAATCTATTCATTTTCGGGCTCTTAAAAGCACTTTAAGCCTAAATTATAATTTCTGAACAAAATCTAATAATTTTTCCATAAAGTAAAACCTTTATCTCCTATTAAGTGTCTGTTTGAGGCGATGAACTAATCACGCACATTTGAAATTACCTCTAGGAAAATAAACGTAACCGAATTAGCTTGGTTAAGCAATTCTAGCAAGGAAGCAACCTTGCCTCACAAGGGGATGTACAGGTATACGCAGACAGATATTTCTAATATAATTCACTCCCCACAAATCATGGTTAATTTCGTAATACTAATAATATATATATATAGGTATATATATATATATATATATTCATTTATTAGGAATATTCCACACTACAGTGGTTCTCCTTCAACTCAAAGTGATATGTCGCTAGAGGTTTCTGCCTAACATCTTCGTCCCTCAAATATATAGCTTCCATACTTCTCTTCACTCCATCTATCCAACGTACTCGAGGTCTGCCTCTTCCACTTCTTCCATTAGCTTCCCAATGAAGTATCTTCTTTGGCATTCTATCTTCTTCCATTCTTATGAAATAAGGTAGGCCAAGTAGGAGGTGGGAGAATAATATGAACCTTGATTTGAGGGAGGTGAATTGTACAGGGAATAATTGAATAGGGATATATGAAGAACGCATATCCGCGCGGTCCATGAACCTTCGGTTCGATAGTGTCAATAAGTTATTTATGTAGTTAAATAATAATAAATAATAATAAAAAGAATAATAATAATCCATTTTATCTGATGGTGGGGCTTCATTGACCTCGAATTGCGTAAGTAGGTATTTTTTCTATCAATTTATAAGCAAATATATATTTCTTTACTAGTATAAATTAATTTAAGACATTTGAATATACACCAAGCATGGTTACATCTTAATCATATTAATCCAAAGAACATTTTACGATACGACAATCCTAGTTGAAGCATCGGAAACAAGGATAATGTACTATATTAAATTACTTCTTTAATGCTGCTCATACGACAGAGTTTGTGACATATAAATTGATGTTCCTTGGTTTAATTTACTCTGTTTTGCCTTAAATTCCTTCATTAGTAAAGGAAAATTGCAAGTTGGTATTTTACTATATGGACCTATTTCAGTATAGTCACTGTTTTAAACCGCCGGAAATAAGTACGCCTAGAGGATAGGGAAGGAACTATAGGTACTTCATCATGTACGGCAGTCACTATTTTTAATAAACGTTTTGTAAGGATTTAAAATCAAAATATAGTGTATTGGATTGTACCCAAGAACAAATCTAGATAATCCAGGAACTTAAATATTTCAACTTATTTATTATTATTTCTCTAAGCGCGACAGGCTAGAATGCGCTTGACATACCAACCGGCTGCTGGCCTCACATTCACATGTGTTAATCACAGAGGTAGACGATACAATAGCCAGTGACATGTGATCAGCATGACGGGTCCCCCAGCTGTCTCCTTAACCCAGAGTCGCTACTTATTGTAGCTACCCAAATACCTCACGATGCCGGGTGGGAACCGGTCCCATACTCGTGGTAATTCCATAAGAATATTTCTTCCCCCATGAGGACTCGAACCAACGCAGGTCCCGTAGCTCTGTGCGAAGTCTTCTTGACTTAACCACTCGGCTACGGCGCGGGACATTTGTTATTATCACTATTATTTATTAATGTTATTTCTTTTGCCTTGGATGATATTATATTTTAGAAATAAAATGTACTTTGACATAAAAATACAAATTTATTCGATTATGAATTGATTTGATTTTTATTTGAGACATTTCAACATATTAGATCACACAACTAAAAATAAAAATATTCTGCTTGAACCAAGATTTGAACCCAAAATCTGTAGATTTAAACGCTGACGCGTTAAACCATTGTACTATTTAGACAATCCAGGAAGAGATAAAAATGTCTTCTCCTGGATTTCCTAAGAAGCACAATGGTTTAGTACACCAGCGCGGTTTAAGCACGAAACATTACCGCAAGCATGAGCACATTAATTTAAATATTAGATTTATATCTTAGAACAGGCTGAAGATTCTATTAGGTTACTCAATTTTAAAAATATCTCAAACAACGTTTGTCAAATTGTAGGGCTACGGTTTCTATATTAATAATAATTTCTATAATTTTAAGTGTTTTCTAATGCTTCTTAAGACACTGTTTGCAATTCTCAAATAATATAAATAATTTCTATTAGGTAACCCAAGTGTTTTTTGTAAATTCGGGGATTCTAATCTACGTAAATCATAAGCATCATCATCTTCACTTCAAGGTTTAGGCGATTCGCCTGTTCCGAATTCACAGTAATTCCTTCAAACTTCTCATAGGTCTTCCTACACCCCTCAATCCCTTTGGTTTATAATGATATGCTATCTTGGGCAATGTTGATTCTTCCATTCTCTAAACATGCTCTTCCCAGCTGACGCAGTGTTGTTGAATTCTATCATCCATTGAATATATTTCTAATTCACTTCTTATTTATTCATTTCTTCTGTTGTCCAATTTTGTGCGTCCTTTGGTCCTTCTTAGAAAAGTCATTTCTGCACTATGTATTCTACTCGAACTCCTCTTGTTTGTTACCCAGGACTCACTACCGTATAAAAGTACCGGTACCGCCATTGCTTTGTAGAACTTCAATCTTGTACCCTTCCTTGTTTTATGTTTTAGTGTTCTATGAATGATGCCACATATAATTTGAAATGTTGATAATATATTGTCTATATCATTTCTTATTCCAGAAGACAATTCATAACCTAGATAATTAAAATTTAACACTTGTCGTATAGGTTTATTTTCTACCTTATGGGCGACTTTCCTAAAAAGGTAATTATTTTTGTTTTCCCTATATCTTCTCTACGTAAATTCAAATAATAAAATGAAAAATGCACAAATTATTTTAGCAGTATATGAATAATTACCTCACGAATATGCATATAGGGTTAGATACAAATGATCTCCCCGACTTCATTCATTATTTGTCGGCATTTTATGAAAGTTAGAGTGATAAAACCATAAAACGTAGAACTCGCCACGTTATGCGGCGTGAATAGCCAATGTGCGCTAATTGGCTGATACACAAAACGAGAGAGATGAGAGAATGACTCACACATAAAATGATTAGCATTTTGCGTTCTAATATTTCATACAACTCAGTCTGAACAGCAGTTCAGAGGAATTTTCGAACACTTTTGAGGAGAAGTGTCATCCAAGTAAGACAACCATTGCTTGGTATTTTTATTTTACAAAAACTGGATATTTATGTAAACGAAAATCCACGGGCCGCCCATCATTTTCGGAAGAAATTGTTGATTGGATGAGGGAAGTTACACCGAAGTCAATGAAAATCGACAGTAAAGTGAAGCAGGGAACTAGAAATACTACAACACACCGTGTGGAGATGCTGTGGAAACGATTGGACAGGAAATTATACATTTGCAGCTACATCAAGCTGTAACAGGGAACGATCAGAATTTGTGTCTTGACATTTCCACTACTTTAAAAAACAAATGCTGGAAGTCGACGGCTTGCTGAGAAATTAATTTTCAATGAAGAGGCTACCTTCCATCTAAGAATTAAGGTGAACACATTAAGTTACGGTGTGGGAGAATTCAAATCCTAGAGTTTTTTGTGGAAGTTGTGCTGGATTCTCCTAAACTAAATGTCTTTTCTGCTTTGTGCAGAGAGAATATGTAAAAACCTTTCTCTTTTGCTGAAACGACAGTACATATATGCAAATCTCTGTATGTTGACATACTGGTTGATGTCTTGGAAGTCAAACCATGTTTTATCATTCAAACGTTGGTGCTCCTGCGCATTTTCATCGCAACGTTCGTATATATCTGAACGAACAACTCGGGCAACGTTGGGATTCACGGACCATACCCGACGATCAGAGTCAAATCAAATGGCCTCCCAAGTCATCTGATTTAACACCCGATGAGGGTACATTGAAAATTAAATTTGTATACAACTTTCGTACCAGATTTAAGAGCTCTGAGGAACAGAATAACATCGGCAGTAGTTAAAATTAACAGGAACATACTCCGATGTGTGCGGGAAGATACGGGATTTCATTGCGTAACGCGAGGAGCGCACATAGAACATCTTTGGCTAAATGAATACTTGGCGAGTTCTACTTTATACTCTTTTTTATTGCTCTCTCATAACACCACCAGCATAAAAGATTAGACCTTAATGTCTATTCCGTTCTCATGCTAGAATTGGTCTGTTCAACTCTTACTGGGGCCTTCCTACATTTCTTAGTCCTAGTGGTTTGCAATGAAGAATCTATTTCGGAATTATATTGTTATCTATTCTATTGATGTGCTGCATCCATTCATCTCTGAATTGGCTCTCTCATAAAATGCCGACAAATTATAAGTGAAATCCGTGAGATTATTTTTAGTAATCCTGTATATATGATGTATGTATGTATGCATGTATATATATATATATATATATATATATAAAGGAAATATGAGAAATGTATTAAATTAAACGAGAAGCTGAGGTAACATAATCTTAATTGCCATATTTACAATGGAAAATATGCATTAGTTATCGCTCAAATAGAGTAGCCATCTTACCAGAAATATGCTACGAAATTAATGGTATCAATCAAAATAAAAGAACTAATCTGGTTATACTAACTTTCCCATTCTTTGTCACCTAAATGCCCATTTTCTCAGAAATAGATTGAGTATATAAACCGAAATCTGACATCAAAATGAACATGTTAAAAATTGGCTATACGTAATGAGAAAATTAATTATCATGTTAGCAAATAAGACGCTAGCGTCGCCTGTTCGCCCAAACAACCACAGACCACAGATTGGTATAATATAGCCATAAAAGAACAGTGGTGAGCATGCGCGAGATTTACAAAACTACCAGTAGATAGCATCTGTGAAACCGGTATGACTAACCCCCGCAATACATTTGGCTACTCCTTATTTATATCGTTAAATTTGGAAGGGGCAAGTTAATGTACACTATAATAGTTTGTATAGTTTATTGAGTAATATTTGCGTTATTTATTAAAATAGACAAGTTGGCGTACATCAAATTTCTTAACAGTATTTGTGAATTTATTGCGAAGGTTGGTCTTATTAATTTCATAATGCCAGATAATGTGCTGTTATCTATCAGAAAGTTCATAAAGACTTGCGTATGCACACTATCAGTCTGAAAAACCTATAAAAATTCAGTGACCCAGTGGAAAAATTTCCTCCTATACCATACGCTCTGAAATATTCGAATTTAATCCAAAGTGTGTTCGAATTTATTATTACCTAGGTATTATTATTACTATCATTATTATTTTCATTCTTCTTCTTATATTATTATTATTATTATTATTATTATTATTATTATTATTATTATTATTACATATTATATAGTATATTGTGCAAATTCATCATTATTAGGTTTAACTAGGAAATTATGATTCATTATTAGTGAATGGTAATATATTGCATTATACGACTTGATTGAGGAAAGCACAAAATAAAAAGCAGTAATATTGCCCATTAACTATTGTTGTTATTATTTATTATTATTATTATTATTATTATTATTATTATTATATTATTATTATTATTATTATTATTATTATTATTATTATTATTGTTGTTGTTGTTTTTATTGCCATTAAAGGATTGAAACATTATCTACTTTGATTTAAATATTTGCCTGAAGGAATTTGAGATCAAAATATGGCAAGTTATTGTTTTTAGTTTCTGTGCTGATGCATATCGTGATGCGCGGCAGTTTCTCCCCCAACCACAGCTCATTCTGTACTTTCTTCACGGAAGCGCCTGCAGCGCCGTGTTTAGACTACCTGCAGCACACGGATATAAAGAAAGAAAAGCTTGAGAAGACCCCTCGCTAAAGACGAACTACTCACATTCAGGTTTTATATATTTTATCATCCAACCTCAGATTTGTATCACACTTTTCTAAAGCCTTTTTTTTAACTTGAATGTAAAAATTAAAAAATGAATCCTTTGGAATGAAGATACAGGAGTAATTTTTACAAAATTAGGTATAAAGTTACGTCTTTTACGTTGGAAGATAAAGTTACTACGTTACGGTTCATGAATAAGCATGGGGACATGAACACAAAGATTCATAATTGTTGGCTAAGGATATCAGAAGAAGGTAGGATTGCAATTCATAAGCTTCTGCCGACTTTATCCCAAATATATTTTCAGATACTTTCTTATAGAAGAATGGTTGGTTACTATAACACGAATGAGAGAGTTGAAGACAATTAACTAGTAGTCAGATGCCTCAGGTCACATGTCCGAAAATTGTAAATGTAAGAGTTGCAATTTATATACATTGCACAAAAATGTTGTCTCGGGTTTAATGAAAGAGAAGTCCTTATGGCTCTGAACTTGCTAGTGTAAATAAAGTTTCGTTATTACTAACCGCTCCCAATCAGTAGACGATCTGGAAGTAATAGTAGGGGTCAGCCATGGTACTTGTTACAAATTTCTGTCTGATGACTTGGACATGTCTCGTGTTACCTTATCCAGCACAGTGTGGCCAGGAATCCTGTCGCAAGACCAACGTGATGATCACATGACGATTTTTTTTTCTCTTTCCTCGCATGAAAGCAATCCTACGTGGGCGTAGATTTCATTCTTCCGAAGAGGTCATGACTGCCACAAGAGAAGCCATACGGGACCTTCCTGCCAACATCTTTCAGCGGTGCTTCCAACAGCTATACCTACCTCCATTGGCAAACATGCACGACGGCCAAAGGCGACTATTTTGAGGAGGATATGATTCTATTTAAGTGTACGCCTAGTTATCGGCATCTTGTGAGACATTCAGATTCTTGTTGGTGCCTATCCACAGGCGTGAAGCCTCATAACTTAATGACTGTACTAGTAGGACAGCTCACCCATTTTCTGTTGTCGTGGTAAATGTCATAACTTACTATATTTGTCAGTAAGGTTTTATTTGACACTTTTATAGGGTAGGATACGATGTTTTATGAATTCCCAATCCTTCCGTTAAAATGTTGTTTATGTTTATATATTTCTTTTAACAGAAAGAGAAGGTGATGAAACGTTGAGAAGACAATACTACGAGATACGGCCAGGAATACCGAATAGATATTTTAGATTACATAAGGATAGCGTGAAAGACGTAACCAATATATTGATGAGAGTTGTTTATCATTTATGACACATTAGGTTTCAAGATTTATAGAGAGCTACCATCTAGCTTTAATAATTTATCCACGAACTTGAAGCATAAGTATAAAACCAATCACTATTACCTTCACTTTTTAAAGAGTCAAGAAAATCCAAACTCTCATGATGTAGAACGTAAAGTGAATGAAGAGATTAAAGCATTTACTTAGATACTTACCACAGAGAAATTTGTAAGGAATTATAAAGGACAGTAGCTATTGGGGTTGTTTTCATGAAATGGTTTTTTAAACGTTTTAACATTTATTACAAATCTTCATTGATCCTATTTAATAAATAACAATATATAATCGATATATTATATAATATTGGCATCGGTGTTCTAGGGGTTAAATTTCAAGCCGCTTATCTCATGGGTTGTGGTTTCAGATTCGACCGGGGTCCATGGAGTTTTTTGTATGAAAAAACAGAAAGTGCAAATCCTCCGGGAAGGACTTTAAGCCATGGGTCCCGAGTCTGAACATTTTTTGGCCCATAAAAGAATCTCAAACCTAAATTAGTGCTTCTAAGCAAAATTTAATCGGTCTTCCCTATCCAAGTAATATGTAGGTTGCCTGCTAGATGCCTGGTTCAGGCGATATGCCAACACATATCACTTGCTGGCAGCTATAGGGAAATACGCGTAATTAACGTCGTTTTGTTAAAAACTCACACTAACATTCCCATATTGGGTTGTATATATATATATATATATATATAATAAATTATAAGGGTCAGTGTCCTCAACTTGGTTAAAATTTATAAAATACTGCTAGCCTTTCGGATTCTGTTCAAAATAAACATCTGCTGAAGAAGAAACCGGTTTCGAAGAGCCTATAGTATTTAAAACAAATTACTAAGATTAAAAGACCGAAATGTACAGGTATAGTTTTAAAATAGTTCTATTTGCATTGTGAATAATATCTCAGCGGAATTTTATCAAGCATTTTGTTTGTAATAATATACTACCGGTATGTGTCAATATCTGAGTGTTCCAAAGTCATCCATTGCACTTTACTTTCTTTGTGTTCCGCATTAGATAGACGCTGTGATATTTCTTTTATTTACGCATCACGTTAAGTAAGTAATACACACATACATACATACATAATAATGCTCTTAGTCCTAGATATAATCTCGATGGTCTAGTGGTTATGTTCTTGACTTTAGTCCCGAAGGTCGCGGGTTCAAACTCGGCTGGAGTGGATGGATCTTTAGCATGGAAACAATCAAGGGACAATCCTCGGGAGGTAGGCCTACTTTAAGCTTACGTCCCGAATCGGAAGATGTTCGGGCTAGTCAAAGAACCTCAAGCCTAAAATAATGTCTCTACGCAAAATTTTTTTGTGATTCCCTCTTAGATTCCTCTAATGTCCTATTAAGACGATATGCTGACAACATGTGACATATTGACATATGTAGGGAAGTAAATGTAACTACATTCCCACTAGGGAGCAACCATATCTCTGCGAGGACATATTGGTAGCCTTAAAATGTTATAAACTTTATCTTATGCACAATATTGTGCATTTTATCCTTGCAACATAGGAACTATGGATTATCCATGGCGCATCGAATGAGATACTCTTTGGGCAACCAAATGGTTTATGGCCGCACGTCAATATGGGACAATCCATATCAAATCGGACAGCAAAAAATCTTGCAATTTATTTTTTTAATTTTATGTATCCCTAAATATAGTGAATACATTTATAAACGTATTAATACAGAAATTTAATTTTTATCATTTATAGGTTCGTAGTTATGATGATCTAAAATTATCGTAAATATGATAAACTAAAACGTTTACTAACTAATATTTCTAAAACAGTAAACAGCAAAAATTTGTTTCAAACACATTTATATAGGTGATATCATGTACTTTAAGGGTGTTATTTTTATAATTAGGATATTTTTATTTTCGGTGTCAATTTTCTGTTTTATGGCGGTTTACTGCAGTACATATCAAAAAATGAAAACGGAAAAAATACAGGATACTACTCACGTAATAAGGAATAATTTCCAGCAATTGCCTTTGTGGAGAGTTGAATAGTTCAGACAATATAAATGTTTTTTATTCTATTTTCGTAAAAAACTCGCGGGGCCACGGCGCAGCAGATTCATTTCAAGACCAAGGTCGCGCGCGTATTTATTGAGAGAGCTTCATCAGTGACTTTTTCAACTGCCATTAAATCGAATAGATTATTATATGTTCTGCTTAATGGAACAGTACCGTAAATTTATAAAAGTGGCGATATTTTAATTATTACGCAGTAGATATTTATTTATCAAATTTGATTGCTGAAGTGAGAAGTAAAGAGCTCTGTTACTTACGTTTACTGTGAATTATTAAACAAATTATTTGTAACTAACTCACTCACTGGCTCTGTGGAACCTGCAGGTTCATGGCAGCGCGGAAATAAGCTCTCCATAGATCCCATCCCGAGCTAACGTTTCCAATTATCCCTGTATAATCTACTTCCCTCAAATCATGTATAATGTTATTCTCCCACCTCATTCTTAGTCTTCCAACTGGGCGTTTTCCCTCCGGTTTTCCTACCAGAAATTTCCAAGCACCTCTTTCACCCTCCATACGTGCCACATTTCCTGCCCATCGCAGCCTACGAGAATGTTTTTATTATATCTGGCTTCCTATACAGATCATGTAGCTCACTATTATGTAGTTTTCTCCATTCACCTGTCTGTTCATCTCTTTTTGATCCAAAAGTTTCCTAAGAACTTTATTCTCAAATACTCGTAATCTTCTGTCCTTTTTTAAAACAAATTATTTATTTTGTTACAAATTTTTCATTACAGTTTAAATGTAATATTATATAATAACTATATCATCATTAATTGAATAAACTGGTATAAGTTTTTATTATGTTATAATTACTAATTTCAGTCTTAAAATAACTTTTTATTCAGTGTATTGTATTGTACCCTGGAAACTTTGACGAAATAGTATGTTATAAGATATCACTTCCAAATAAAACCGAATGTTTTAATACTCGTACCACTTCCTACCAAAGAATAATAATGCAGTGTCAGCAAGTCTTCCTTAAACATCTGTTTTACATCAACAATTCTCAAGTTCAGATTACATACTAGACAGTTGATTTACACCACTGTGTATGTTTAGTGCAGTGCATCTCGTCATTTTAAGTGTCACAGGCAAATTAAAAATGATTTCTTATTGTTCTTAACTCACAAGTTTGCAGATCTACAAAGACTGAATGGTGAGTTAGCAGTTAAATATAATTTTAATTATGCATATATTAGTATACAATAGTTATTAACAATATTATGTGTTAATATATAATTTTACAATTTCTTAAATGTTTCTGGAATGAGAGAATAATCGTGGAGATATACATGTTGTGTTATAAAAGGAAAATAATGGGAAGTTTAGACATTAAATTAAATATTATAATAATTTAGCTTATAATAAAAGCTAATATTATCGTGCATTTTAATATCATCTTAGATATGTCATGAATAGGGGATGTAAGATCAGTAAGTGATACCAAGCCAATAAAATATATGTATACCTCTTAAATATTACTTGTAACAGCATGACAATTGTTATAAATTATTATCGATAGCTTAACATTACTTACAATATTGAACATCAGACATTGGTGTAGGGTACAATTACAAAATATTACAATACATTACAAAACTACTCTCTAGAAAATATTTTTAATAGGCCTACCAGCTTGAATTCGTAGGTGCTTAGTAATTTAAATTAAACTATACATTAGCCAAAATCAGCACAAAATTTACCGCCTACTGAATATATCAATAAAGATTGTTATATTTAATGACGTTTATTATGTAGCAATTTATTTCAAGCGCGAGGTTCTCCTACGTACCATAAATTTACGACACGGGACTCACGGATTTCCTTCCTTCTGGAGAAAGCTACATTCAGAATTGTTACGCCTTTAAAATGCCATTGATTCCTATCGAGTTTGAACCCGCGAACCTCGGAATCGGAGGCGTGCAGAGTAACCACTTGTCCACGATGATGATGATAATGTAATACTTGTAATAATGATAATAAAAATAATGTAATGATGATAATAACAATAAAATATTTGTAAGTGCGCAAAGGACTATTACCAAGTAGCTCCGTCATTGTTTGTACGAGCGAGCGATCTCCACTCACGCGAAAGGTATTGCGGGCAGTCTACACATAGGCGATTTTAGGAAAAATAATTATTTTGGGTAGTTTCCTTTCAAGACTCCTCTTCAATACTAATTACAAAAAAATAACCGGTGTTCAGGTAATAATGTGGCACTTTTTGATTTTATAAAATTTTTGATGAGGAAGGTCAATTGCATATTAATTGCATTTTCGCCCTTCAGAAAAACGTAAATATTAACATACTAATTTTCAAGCGATAGAGCATAAAATCATCTATAATGTGACTATCTTTTCAAGTTGAGGGAATAGCCATACTTCGAGAAATGTATTTTATAAAAGAGACTATTTAAAACAATACGATAAATTGACAGCTCTACTACTCTTTAATTACACCAAGCGAAGACTTGAAATTCGGTTCAGATATTCAGTATATCATAAAGTTTCACTGTAAAAAAATTGTAAACTTTTAAAGATGTGAGTTCAATTTTCACAATTCTTTTGCCGATTTCGTATGGAATGTCCCATATACGGTATATCAATCATCGAGGTACGATTTATCCAGGCGATCATAGAGCTGATTTGTGGTTAGCATGTGGAATTCTCAGCCGTTGTAGTTAGTTTTCCTAACCTGGTATCGCAACTTATAAGAGGTATTCAAATTCTTAATGATGCTATGCGGATAGTAGTCCCATATACAAGCCTAAATTGATTAAAAATTTCTTCCCCAGGAAGATTCGAAATATGCGCGACCCATAGGCTCTGTAGGATGCCGTTCCATCGGGCCCGGTTTCGATTCCCAGGATGGTATTTTGTTTTCAGGATTTTGTTCACCCCTAAGACAAATGTGCAATGCTCAAATGATCCCCGATCATCATCTGGTTTTTATAATCGTCCATACCATATTCACCTCGTTTAGTATGAATTAATAGTTGAATTGTATGCCATGTCTCAAATGTCCATATTGTCTCGGAGGTGCCACTGACATTGACCTGCTCACTCTTCCAAGGAGGCCCTCGATGTTTATTGTGTATTCAAGAAAGGTATGTATGTGTTCCAGAATTTCCCAATCCTGTTTCATTAGGTTGTGTCCCTGTAAGGTTTGTGTTGTAAAAGTACCTATAAATGGTGAGATTTAAGTAAGGCAAAAAGAAGAGATACAGTTGTATAACACTTGATTTTATAATAAATGTTGATTCCTGGAAATCTTATCAACAAGAACTCATTACTTGAACGTCTGTCCAACGTTCCTCTATGGCAGTAATACCACAGATTTTAAATGTCCATTTTCTGTCCAGTTACATTATCAATATCGCTTCTATATATTTTTTTTCAATAGTTAGAACTTTGATTGCAATTAAAATTGTTTTAATTGAGTTAATTAACTATTGGATGCAGTATGTTACGTCAAAATTATTTCATTTTATACGAAACCAGACGTCTAGTCAACTGGAACGTTAATAATTATCTAAGTTTTATAACACAAAATTTTGTTTTAAAATTACTGAGAAAGAATAGGCTCGGTTGACACGAGACATGTAAAAGAATCTATAATGATAGAGGTTAAACTAATATATATATATATATATATATATATATGAAGAGAGAGAGAGAGAGAGAGAGAGAGAGAGAGAGGAGGATGATTTAATAAGCTAAGAATAACTTTATTTGCAAGTAATAGTTAATATTATTTAAGGCAATTTTACAGATTAAAATATTAAATTACAATAAAATAAAAAAAATATTGAAGCATTTATTATTATAGGCCTGTTCAACTTGGTCTTTATTATCATGTTCACGTCAGATTCCAGATTCGAGGATTGACACCCGACTGTGATATATGTATTTTAAGGGCATATAAATTCTTAAAAACTAAGACCGTGGATCTGCTGTCATACATTTTGTGTACATAGCCTAAAAAACTTGTAGCCTGAAAAAGATGCCTCTGCACAAAATGTATTGGTCCTTCCAGGTCCAATTCCAAATTATGACCCTAATGACTTTATATTTTAAAGTACATAATTAACTAACTGGCACAATCGAACCCGGAGGTTCATGGCCGCACGGACATTTTCCCCATACATCCCTATCCTGAGATAATATTTTACTGTTAGTACCTGTACAATTTACTTTAGTAAAATTATGGTCAGTGTTATTCTCCCAATTAATTCCTCCCCTGCCTACTGGCAGCTTACCCTCTGGTTTTCCTACAAGAAGTTTACATGCTCCTCTTTCATTCCCCATACATACAATGTGTCTTACATATCGCATTTAAGGAGAGGTACGTGTTTTTATCACACTTGTTTTCCCATGAAGATCATGCAATTCACTGTTACGAAAGGGTTTCTCCATTTACCTATTAAATAAATAAATAACTAATACATTCAAATTCATCGACATGTTATTTCATCCCATAATGAAGGGAATAATGACTATTTTTATCACCCGGTTTTAAATCTGGGTATTATGGGGTGGAAATGTGTCTTCATTTACTATTTCAGATTGGCCCTGGGCCCAGTAAGTCTCCTATAAAATGAGTCATTGGGGCAAAAAATTAATTTTAATGCTATTGGGTATGAATCGTGGAACGTTACGCTCACGTCTCAGTGAATTTTAAATTGATTATTTTATACACATTTATATATTGTGAAATAATACTGAGAATGAAAGAGAATTGTTTCTTGTACTCTCACTACCAGGCCCATTTCTCTTCTCTTAAAGTCTTAATTCCATGTGTTTTTATGGAACATCATATTTCTTACAGAAGTATTTTGGCAAACAATTGAATGTTATTTGTAACCTGGAAATTAATAAACATTTTAGTTTAAATAAATTACACACGTGCAATATGTTTTCTTGAAGAAGATTTTCGGGCTGTAGGCTGTGGTCGTGAGGCTTGTAGTTCTCCGACGTTTCGCCAGAGACTGCGTCTGGCATCCTCAAGGGTTGTCTTGAGACTGGCAATTCTGTCCGCTGTCTGTCTTATTTATACGTTCACCGCGATATGTTCGTAAGTTGTATCTGCCTTCTTCAAGATCATCATAGCAACTCCGGCCGTGAAAGTCTACGTGAATAAAATATGTTTTCTATTCCTAAATTATTCTAAATTAATTTATAAAATATAGAAGACTATTTTAAATATTCAATAATATATAAACGTTCCTAAAAGTAACTCTAATATTCAGAAATAGAATAAAAAATGTAAATTAGAAACAAGAGGTCAGTCAAGGGAGACTGGATAGAAAAGTTGAAAGAGGGAATTGGTATGGGAAGAAGAAGTAATACCAATTCGGTTAAAAAAGAAAAACCCACCAAGCTGACCAGTGCTTATTGGTGAGTAGCCCTTCCCATGCATAAGTATGATTACTAACAGCTGCACCACAAGAAGGTGAGGGATTGGACACTAGGTTACTGTCCAGGTCGGTTCCTTTAAGCTTTCGATGGAAGGAATTAAAGGGTTTCCTCCCTGTTAAAGACAATAGCCTTTAATATTACACAGCTAAGATCGGAGGTTTATCAGTCCACCAACAGAGGGAAGAAGTAGTTCTTCCAATCGACATAACATCAGTCGAAAAGAGAGTACTGAGGATAAAGTCGCCAAGGCTTTGAAATCGATATCTACTAGAAAATTGGTTATGAGGAGAGGAATGAAACTTTTTAATTTTCATAAGTAATACCACGAATGATTTCCAATATATCTAGAGAATTTGGAAATCAAGAGTGGCATTTGTTAGGACTATTTAACAAATAAAATTAAGCTGTTTACTCACAAATCATTGTTTAAATATAGTTATGTTAAAATATTTGTATATTTAATGTAAACGGCGATGTTTGAAAACAAATGAGAAATGATTGGTATGCTTCATTTGCTTCTTTTGTTCATCACTGCACCCAGATCATATTATTTATTACCAAAGGAACGCAATATTGTAAGAATGCACTCTAGTGGAGAAAAAATGAAACACGTCAAACTGTATATTAATTCATTTCTGATGTCCTATGATGTAAATATGACAATTATATTTTTTCTGGAATGTTATTACCTGGGAAAAAATTCATTTAAGAAAGTTCAAACAGTGGTTTTTTTTTTGTGGTATCCATGGTATCTTTACCTTGTCGTGGTGGAGTGGCTTGCGTGCTTAAATGATCCTGAGAGCTATGCCGGCGGTAGCATTGCTGCCGATAGGGTTAACCATGCCGGACTGGTCGAAGGTGATAAGCCAGACGAAAAACATACATTGGTCGAAAGAGTGACGATCTTTAACCATAAAAATACAACCGTCAAGAAATGCAGACATGGGTTCAACTGGGGTAAAATTTTCCGATTATAGAAGGTATGATTGGAAAGCATTAGCTCAGGATAGGGATGTATGGAGAGCTTATGTCCGCGCGGCCATGAACCTACGGGTTCGATAGTGCCAGTGAGTAAGTAAGCAATATAGATTTTAAAAATTCAAAAAGCCATGATAATATTGATGGAAATATAAGAAAAAGTATGAAACTTTAAATTGAATAACAAAATTATTATTAATATCATTAGATTTTATCTTGAAGTCTTAGAGGGCTATTATAATTTCCTGAAGGTTTGATAATTTACGTTAGTATCCATCCAGAAATTCAATATTCACCTGAATGGAATAATATGGATGACTGCTCTCATCTGTTCAAACGCTACAATCAGTACTATTCACGGCATGCAGTAAAATTAAATTCTCGAACTGTTAGTCAATGAAATTCTATTCAACTCATAATGACAATAAAATATTATTTACTACAATCTAAATTCTAAAACATTCTATATTACTCATTCTTTCAATAATAAGATATATTATTCAGATTATACTCTTCATTTTTTTCAATTTACTTTTCAATGACTTCTTAGTTATTTTCAGAAGTCAACCTGTAAATTCCAACATTCATACTACTTTAAATTATAGAACATTAATTGATCTAAAATCATTTTCAGTCTTCAATTTCGTATATAAAAAACCGACAACTTGCATCAGTAATGTCAATATTTTATATGTTGTTTAGACCGATTATTAGTTCACAATAAATGTTGCTAAGAAAACGAACTAATTCTTATGTAAAATTATAGGCTTTCACCGTAGGTGTCTTGATTCCTGTGGGGTTTGCCTTTCGGGCTAAATGGCCGAGGTCTGGTTTTCTTAAAACTCAACGTTTCATCTACTACTGCGGTAGACATCCTCAGGAAATTCTGCGTGCTGTATGAATACCTAACTCAATTGTCGGCTGCAGACTGGCTGTGCGTAGGAAATCGTGTCCAGTCTGCAGCAGACAGTTGAAGAGTTAGGAGTTCATACAGTATGCAGAAACTCCTAAGGATGTCTATCGCAGTAGTAAATGAAAGACCACGACCATTTAGCCCGAAAGACAAACCCAACAGAAATCAAAACAAATTGTTGTTACTACTTCCTATAGAAATTATGAAATAACAAAATTGTTCATTACGTCATAATCGGGAACGTTATCAAGTTTTTTAGTACTTCAATCATAATCGAAGAATAGATATAGAACATTTTTTATTTAATTTCACTTCCTCTTTACGAGACTGAGGAAAAATAGACTCTTTTTGTTAATACAAATGAGTTGGTGATTGCTGTCTTTTTATCTTCTCAAAAACTAACACAGTTCAAGGCGGTTTCAGAATGGATGTATTTGATGGTCATAATAAGTAAGTTTTCAATTCACCATTTAATGATTGAATTATAAAAAATTATGTTTAGAAAGAATGTTCTGAAAAATAAAGTTTAAATATTTTGATAGGATGTATTATGTATTTCAGCAAAAAGAAGTCCTATAAAAGTTAATTGCGAAATTGATATCTCCTTACATAATAGTATTTATCTACTGTCGTAGAGTTTAATTGAAAGAGCTGCATGTCATGAAAGGCAACATGTGTGGGACTACCATATATTTATCAACCCTAAAACAATTGTTATAGAGCGACAGATTGTCAAACAGGGCTGCTAGTTTGTCTCACCCAACACTTAAACGTTCTAGTTATTTGACCTTTTAAATTACATTAAAATAAGCTTTCATCGGTGATGTTCATACCTGCAAAAGCTCATCTTCATATTTGACTGCAGATTCAACAGCAACCAGTGGTGTTTGAAGGAAACACCGTCAGGATACATTGCAATGAACGGAGGTCATATTGAGTACTTACTCTAATAAAAGCAGTCCTCCAAATCTTCTAAGTTATCTCCAACAGGCATTAATTGAAGTTCACGTATATTGCATACTTTATTAGAAGAATTGTGTAATTAGTGTATTAAAGGTTATAGCTATTTCATTATTCTGATATATTATGTAATTATAAATATAAGATTAGATAAAGGTTTTAATTTATGTAGCTCAATATGAGTTTCGTAAAGTGAGAAAGAAAATGAATGATGATTCTACATAATCAATAAAGTAATATTTCTATATTAAAATTTAATAACTGACAACGATAAAATTGTAAAACATCGAGATGTGAAAAATAACAATACACATGAACACAAGTGAATCTTAATTTGCATAACTGGATCGTAACATTATGAAGGTGTCAGAGAATTATATGTTAATAATAAAATACATCATAGCGAAAATTAATGTATATTTATAATTAACTTTAGCTAGTTTTCAAGACAACATTAGTGTAGAATCACTGATTCTTTAATTGAAAAATTTGGTTAAGCTGGCTGGCCATATAAATTATGATATATTATACAAATGTTGAGTGGGCACAGAAAATACCAAATACATCGATAACTGTGATGATTATTACAATTTTTATCAGCCCAAATTACCAATAATTCAATGTTTATAACATGATAACCCACGTTACGTTTAATGAAGCTTTTGTAATGCGAATTGCATGTAAATGAAGATTCACCATATATAAACATAGATAATTGAAAATTTAAAGATTTGAAGAAGCAGAATACAATTATGCAAGCAATAATATTGAAAAGATTGAAAATAGTAAAGTCCAATAACAAATTGAAACACGCTAATTCTTGAATACATGGTTTATATACGAGAGATCTAGTGAAGATGGCAATTATTTTACAAAACAAAAAACATACCGGTATAAATTTCCATTTGTTGCGACCTTCAGCAAGAATTATAGCTACATGTAATAAATCCATATTGCATAATTACAGGTCTACTTCATTCATAGGACCTATACCCATTTTTGTAATCTTTCACTAACAAACATTTAAAATCTGTGCAGATCACAACAATAGAAAATCCAAGTGAAAGTTATCATAGGCAGATTTGTTTTTAATTTTTAAAGCCCATAGAGTAAAATGTTCGTTAACGATTAAAGAAATGATTAGAAAAACTGGAATTGTCTCAGTTTTTATTTTGATATGCCGTAACTGTTTTTCCCAGCAAATAACTAAAATGATAATTTAATATAATTTACATTGTACGTAAATATCTAAATATGACTGTAATTTTCAATAGTCTAAAAATCGACAATTGTTTCAAAGAAACTAATGACCTAAATGAGTATGATAACATGAAAGACAAAGTACAATTACATGAGCGGTCATGTCTCACCCTAACTCGATGATGTACAAGATTATCTCGAGCATCTATTCTAAAAGTCAAGATGGCTAATATATTTATTATAACATACCGGTAATGTTATTATCTTTTTTCTCTGAGTCTAGAGTGCCAATTAATTTCCTACAACAATAATAGTAATGTCCGACGGAAATACATTTGTTGTATTATTTCAGAGCTCAGATTTCGGTAACATATTTTATATTATATATTTGTGTATAATGTAATATAATTTAAAAACAAGGAGTATTTCATAGCAAAGAAAATTGTAGCAATGCATTACAAGCTACAGGTCGGCGGGTTCATTCTTGCGGCACCCTAGTCCTGAGGTCAACTCTGAACGGAATGAGTAAGTTACCAAAATGCTTGTTGTGGGTACAGGCTGATATTTCGTGCCGAATGGCTGTTAAGGTTGGAATCTTAATCACTAATTGGTAATGTATCCTATAAGACACATTAAATATTTGGGTCGATAGATTAGTATTTCGAAAATGTATAGGTTAATCTCCTACCCCTCTACGGGCATCCTAGGACCTGTAGTGGGATCATTTTCCTTTTTACTTTTTTAAATAAAATTAAATATTAAGGAAAATATAATTTTAGTTGATTGTTTCTTTTGGATGTTGTTCCTAGAATTTTCATTTCTTCTAATTGCAGTAATTCAGGATCATTTAACAAATTATTTTTATTACTGTTATTGTTATTATTATTATTATTATTATTTAGAAAATAATATAAAATGATTGTGCCTATATAACGTAATCTTATAAAAGAAAGTAAACAAAAATAAGCAAATGTTTTAATGCCTAGTAACAAATGTATTAATTATTCTATGCTGTGAATTCAGGTGGGGAAAATTTATTGATATTTTGTGTGCTAATGCAATATTCTGAACAATAAAATATGATCAACTGATGTAGATGAATAAATAATCTTATAGTAAAACTTGAGAGTTGATATTTTATTTTCAGCAACAACAACGGTATTTCAAAGATAATGGACACTGTACTCTGTATCTTAGCTTTCTACGTGTTGTTCACGAAATATAGTAGGGAGATATATTTATATATATATATATATATATATATATGATCTCCAAGAAAAACATGTTTTTATCAGAAATTCAATTGGGGACTGTAAATAATTTATTACTCTACCCAATAATATAATCCTATCAGTACATTATTATACATGATTAACTATATTTTATAGCGGACTAGTCAGATGATTGTTCACCAGGTTTTGGGTAAGGATTACCAAAGAGGAGAGAGCCCTTTGGCAGCGAGACCGATATAATCGCAAAGCAGATGACCGGGAGACCCGTATCCCTGAAAATACTTAGGAAATACATTTTCATTTAATATTTAAATTTTAATTCTTCACAGAAATGTGAGGAAATATGAAACTGCGGATTTATTTGGCTCGAAATACATGAGTCATTTTAAGTGAAAGAATTTTACCTTTCGAATACATCTAGGCCCTACATTTCATCGTATTATTAATGGAGAGCAGTTAAATATTTTCATTAAATTGTTAATAATTTTAGTAGAAATCCCAACTATGAAGGACATCTGTGAATTTAGTTTCCCGAGAAAGTTTTTTTTTTTGGGACTATTTAATAGCACTGAAAATTCAGCAATTCTAAATTAAGAGTAGGATGATTAGAATATACCGGCAAAATAAAAACAACACCTATACGGTCTAATATGTTAGCCAAGTCAATTAACTGTTCATTTTAAAGGGAATTCGTGTTCGGTTTGGGCGCTGTGAGGCGTCAAAGTTTCATAAAACATTTTTGATGCTCTATTATGAAGTTCAGCAACCCATTACCCATCGCCGTAAGATGAATTGACGAACTGCACTTTAACGTCTCTGCGCACGCATCATAGCCCATGACACGCATCTAACTGGGTAATTGTGTTGAGTATCATTGGAGTAATATACGTTATTGATAACATTGCTACATGAATCATTACACAATTATCGAAATGGCTGATAGGCATCGGCAGAACTGTGCACGATTTTATGCGAAAAAGAAATACTTCACATTATTCTATGTGTGCAGGAATTGGCAGAAGAGTAAGAGAAACAACAAATTTGTGAGTAGGTATCGTATTTTCTGACTATAACATCAGAGGAGGATCTTATCGCACGAATTTATGCTGCAAATGAGATACTGAATACAGAATCACATTGTGTCAGTCTCAGTTCCGCCGATGTACGCTCTGCCAATCAAGAAGGTTGTCAAAATTTCTAATCCCTTTGTAATTATTGCACGGTATGATCCTCTCAACACCATGTCTTATTACCACATCTGAACGTTTCTCAAACGACTCACAGTGCCGAAACCATGAAATTCAGACATTATTTCTCTCTTGAAAGATGACTAGTTTACCGTTTTTTTTCAATATGTTAGAAATATTGTTGCTTCTCTACTTCCTGTAGGCTACATATTATATTCAACTAATATTTATAATTATGTTATTTAATATTAAATTATTCCGATACATATTGTATTAATTAAAGTTTGTAAATAATTCTAATTATACTTCTAGTAAAATAACTTTTCAGATTTTAATTCCAATACACTTTTCAACCAAAATAGCTTTTATAATAATTTTCATAAAATTTTAAATATCTTGATTTAAAGTTTTTATAAAATATAATTACTTTTATATATAGGATGGACTAATTTTCATATTTTCAACTTATATTCTCAGCATTACAAAACGATAATCGCCCAAGAACTCATCCTCTATTTCAGGCATAGAAGATAAAGTTAAAACGCATACCCTCTCATCGTCTCGGATAACATATGACTAGCAAACTTATGCTTTTGACTTTTAATGTAGGTTTTCAATAATACAATTCGTATGCACAAAGCAACCTACTGTCTTTTACCGAAGTTGTGAAATTCAAGCTGCGTGTTTCTATCAGTTGAAGGGAAGTGCTCAGAAAGACAAAAAGGAAGACAGACATATTTCCACTACACTAACTCGGAAATGTGTCTGAGTTTTCATCAACCTTCGTGCTTACCTTCTTCAATGTCTAATGACGTGGAAGGACTTTATCGTTCATTCAGATTGTTTAGTTCTAACATTTACTAACTCGTAGACTTACAATTTATGTTGCACACATTACCTAATCGCATTATGTTTTATAAACATTTCTTGTTGACTATATTAACATATATATTATGTGTAGCCACTGTCGAGCCATGTTTAAATTCGCATGGTATTTATCTGTATTGTTCAAATTCATCATGACAGTTAATTCCTATTCCAGATGACCATGCACTGAACCCAATTAAAACGAACACACACATGGATAAATAAAAATAACTAATTAGCCAGCACTACCAAACACGGAACTTATTGACCCTATGGACATAACATCCCCGTAAACACTTGTACTCAACTAGCATTTTCAACCTATGCCTTTAAGTTTTAAGACGAGATACATATATTAGGAAAATGTAACGATTTCAATTATTGGAGGCATTAGTTATTACTGGAAAATTTCTGAATTCAAATCGTGAAAAATTGGCATGCTACGAGTTATTGGTTAGCCCAGAAAATTGGATAAACGTGGGTAAATTTCTGGACAAAACGCGGAAAACAAGAAAAATATTCATTCAAGAATAAATAAATATGCTAACAAATTGCAATACCATTAATTCTTAATAATTATACATAGCTAAGTTAATGTATAATGTAATTGTATTGTTATGTAATTGTAATATTATTGTTTTTTTTTGTTTTGTTTTAAGTATATTATTCCCAAACATCAATTTATTGTAACGGACTATTAACAGCACGTAGGCCTACGGCTTACTGCCCGTGCGACCCATATTTATAAATAACATTGTATGTATCTTAATTTTAGTCTAATAAAGTCCTTATGTATAGTAATTAACTTCCCTAAAATAATGGTCAATGTTATTCCCGCACCTGCTTCTTGACCTACCTACCAGACGCTTTCTCTCTAGTGCCAACGCAACGACTTTCCATGCCGGTCTTTCATTTTTCATTCGTACAAAATTTCCTGCCGATCACATGTTCGAAATTCAACAATTCTTATTAGAATAATTACAAATATATTATAAATCAGAAGTTTTTTTTATTTTAGGTACACAAAAAATATATATATATCCATGCATCCATGGTAATTCTGCCCGAGGGCAGGTCTTTGAACTGCAATAATAGCATTTTCATGCTATACTTGCAGCTTTACTAGAGAATTGTAGGTGTGGTAGCTTCCCTGTGCTTTCCACACCGGTGAAGAATGATTATGATGATGATGATGACGATGATGATGTCCATATGATTTCGGGGACCGTTTGGACCTTAACGTTTTCCTTATATTTGACTTACAGGTGAGGGAAAACCCCGATAAAAACCTCACCCAGAAATACTGTCCCGACTGGGGATCGAACCCGGGCCCGCTGCGTGACAAGGCAACACGCTACCTCGAGACCACAGCGGTGGACTATATATATATATATATATATATATATATATACATACACGAATAATTATTTTTTACTATCTAAAAATAATATACTTGAAATTGTATTATATGCTTCCAGTTATTCTAATAAGAATTGTTAAATTTCGAACACTATCAAGTGCCGATTGTCTAGAAAAAGTTGGAGCCTTAACCTCGTATTACCCCAAGGGCCTATAAGGCCTGTGGTGAGATCACTTTACTTTATGATGGGCATGACATTTCGTACAAATGTAAAGACGAAAGAAGGGCATGGAAAGTTCTTGCAAGGAAACTAGAGAGAATGCGCCCAGTAGGTAGACCAACAAAGAGGTGCAGGAATAAAAAAAATGGTAATAGTTTCTTCCTTATTTACATCAAGTTTTGAATATTTACTCAAAAATATAAATACTAAATAAATTGGAAATTCAAATATATATATATATATATATATATATATAAGAACAATCAATTCCCAGTGCAAACATGGGAATCTGAGTGAAGACTGTATCTCACTAACGTATAAAGTTAGAGTTCTAGCGTTCTAATCCCGGTTCAGGAGTTTTCTTTTCATATACCTGAATTTACAATTTTTTTAATATTTATATTTTTGGTACATATTAAATATTTCATGAAAATGAGGAAGACACATTTACCATAAAGTGTTAGTTACGTGAAAATAATCTTGTAAAACTTCATAAATATTAATTTTTCATGACAATGGAAATTATATATTTTTGTGCAAATCATTTTCTTGTCATACCAGATGCATTGGTTTATTTTACTATAATAAATAAATTTCAAAAATAGTACTACCAAATATTTTTTTAGGTTTTAGAATTTCTAAATTTTTATTGAGTAGTCAATGATCTGCTCACAAGTGAAATTCGAAGCTTCACAATAATCTTGGAAGACATTTAATATATATATTTTTTACAAATTGTTCTAATATTATAGCACGTATAAAACAAGATAACGGGGTTTTAATTCCTGTGAATGCCATGGATTTTGTTTATCTAGTAAAAAAAATATTAATTTACCATATGTCAAAATAACATTTATTGGGATTGATATATTTTTGTGTACGTAAAATATGTATCGTCAATTAAAATTAAACAAACAATGTTCCATGTTACTTATTTCAAACATTCTTTTGTAAAAAAAATCGGAGGAAAAGAAGAGGGAGATCTAAGAAGACATGGATATAGGGAGTTTTGAATTCGATGAAGGGCAGGTGACTAAAAGAGTAGAGATGATTGGAGGAAGAGTAGCTATAAACACTTAATATTGGGCACAGAAAGATGTTGTATACATTTAAAAATTGTTAAATAAAATAATTTTCTAAAATTACGAAAAATCAATATACCATTTTATTCTTGAACGATGCCTGTCACAACTGAGCAGAGGCTTAACCTTATATGAATTCAAATATAGTTATTAATTTTAAACGACCCTCGAGATAATACGGAACTTATTGATTTGTTACCGAAAATGAATCCAGAGCTTTCATTAAAGCTTATGTATAGTGCAGTACACTTAAAAGCGAAGTAGGTAATTATTAGTCAACACAACTTTGTTGAAAAGTAATATATAATATCCTCAACTCGTGTTCAACTGTGAGTCAGGTCGAGAGATGAGATGAGATGAATCCCGTTTATTTTAGAGATATCTAAGAACGATAAGAGTGCGGGGTGACCACACTTGACGCACCTCACAGGAGCTGATAAACTAAAAGAAACGAAATGAATGAGATGAGTATAGAGAAATGGTGAAATAAAAATTTGTGTCAGAGTAAACGGGAGAAACTCCGAGAAAACCCTACCCAAACTCAGTTTCGTCCTCCACGAAATTCACATGGAATGGGCGAGAATCGATATCGTGACCCCAGCGGTGAGAGGCGAGCATCTAACCACTTACGACACGGAGCCCCCTAAAAGAGTTTTATTGTGCCAAATACAGTAATATTAGCTGATTTAAAACACTGTATGTTACATATGCGCATGGGTGTGTGTGTGTGTGTGTGTGTGTGTGTGTGTGTGTGCGTTTCTTTAAATCTCTTCTGTAGCAATTGTTTTATTATTTTACAAATGAAAGAATATATATATATATATATAATATATATATGGCTTTTAGGTATAGAATAAATGTGTATTATATATATATCTTTTAGGTATAAAATACATGTGTATTATTGTGTATGTGCTGTATATGTGGACTTACATATACGCATTGTTTTTATGCATTCTATATGTATGACTGTAGGAGTATACCATGTATTTATTTGTTTATATATATATATATATATATATATATATATAGGCGTATATATTTCATTCATGGAACAATATATGTACTTACGGCCAAATAGGCCCGTGCGCAATATAAATGAATATAAATTTCCTTTCTTTAGAAAAAAATCACTTGGTCACGCAAGAGTGTCTATGGAAATCTAAAGGAACCGTGAAGCACAAATCGAGTACAACTATCCCAGAAAAAAAATTCATTTACTGCTGTTTAAAATAACAATAACCTCTGGTACCATTCCATGTTGTATATTATAACTTTTGTCAAGTCAAATACTTCAATTTATCATAACGAGCCTTCAGTCGGAGAAACACAATAAATAAGTATATATATATATATATATATATATATATATATATATATATACACGCACAAACATTAAATTCAAGAAATTATCTACTCAATAACATATTAGAAGTTGATGAAATTTTGATGTATTGGCAGTAATAGTTTCAAGAATTCAAATCGGTGCAGGTATCTTCCTTACTTACTCACTGGCACTATCGAACCCGCAGGCTCATGGCCACGCACACATAACTCTCCATACATCCCTATCCTGAGCTAATGCTTTCCAATCATTCCCTATGCAACTACTTCCCTCAAATCATAGTTCATATTATTCTCCCACGTCATTCTTGGTTACCAACTCTACGTTTTTCCTCTGGTTTTCCTACAAGAAGCTTCCATGTACATCTTTCATTCCCCAGACGTGCCACATTGCCCTGCCCATCGCAGTCTACTAGATTTAACTATTCTTATTATATCCGGCTTCCTATAAAGACCATGTAGTTCACTGTTATCTAGTCTTCTCCATTCACTGGTCTCTTCATTTCTCTTTGGTCCAAAAATGTTCCTAAGAACTTTATTCTCAAATATTCATAATATCCTTTCCTCTCTTAAAATAAGAATCCATGTTTCGGAACCATATAATATAACTGCTAGAATAATAGTTTTAAATATATTTTCGGTTTAACGTTTTTTGAAAGGAGTTGGGACGTGAAGATTCTCTGTAATGCATAATAGAACGCATTTCCAGAATTGAGCCTATGTTTAATTTCTTTGTGCGTCTCATTCCTATTCGTGATTATTGTGCCCAGGTATTTGAATTCAGCCACTTCTTCTAAACTTCCCTCAATACATTTTAAATATTTTAATTGATTTATTAAATTTCCTGATATGTGATCGTAATCACATGACTAAAATCTGAATAGTATCCTGAATTATGTCACATGATATCTATTAGTAAATAACTGTCTCCAGATATCCTTAGAAATCAGGTTTTCATTTTATTTCATCCATGCAAATTCTGTTCTGGGCGAGTTCAAGTTGAATTTCCTTTCAAAGTTTTATTCTTTATGGTTACTTATAGCAGATAGTATTTCTTTGTTAGTGTATTCCAATGTAATTCACAGTTTCTTCTGTGCATTATTTGTCTTGTGCTTTCATTTGCTTCTTCTACTGTTGACGTTTCTTCTTCATTATCTTCTTCCCCACTTGAACTCCCCACTTAGCAGTTTTATTTCTCTCCTCTTTCCCCTCCATACCCCAAAAAGCCGATAACATTTCAAGTTTACTTTACCAGATTGCTCTCAAGAGACCGAAGTATTTCAATTCTATTCTGGAATAATCAATTCGCTAATGGGGAAGGTGTTTAAGGTTTTCAATGGACAAGTTCATCTGGTGTCCTCGTATCTCGTTATCGCCTACTTCCATTTCCCATACTAATGGAAATGTTTAGTTCATTTCAGAATAATCATATTATATGTTTTACCAATTATTGCAATTGAAATGCATCTGTGTTAAAGTTCTAAATCCTAATTTTATTTCAAATAGTTACCTCTTATGAATTCAAATAAAACAATATTAGATAAATAATGAAACAATTACGGTATCTAAAAAATTAATAAAACTAAGAAAATGGAAAATAACATTTCATAAAGAAACAGATTCTGAAATTCAGATATAAGTGCTGACATTTTACAACATCCTTTATAAATTAAGTAATTTATAAATCAATTTTGGAAGACTTAACTATGCATAACAGAGCAAAATTAAGTATATAATAAATATGATATAGGTATTCTATCCTTGAGGGCACTACTGTTTGTCTACTATTGCAGTATTTTTCCACGTCCATTGTGACTGGAAGCCTTTGCATAATTGTTTTAGAAATTATCACAATTTTTATATAAATACACCTTATCTTCCACATTCTGAAATTATATCTCTATTTTCTGCAGTAAAAATTATTCAAATTTCATAATAGTAGCTTGTTATTTAATTGACTACTGTTCCGTATGTCAACACAGAAGTTTTTCTACGTATGTTATTATTATTACTGATTTGAGAACGTGATGATAGACAATTAATTAAGTAGTATGTAATATTTAATTTAAAATATATTCAACTCCTTTAATAATTAAGCGTCCCAGTTTAAACGTATTAGTCCTACTGCACTAAGAAGATTGACTACAATAGTGTGAAAAATGAGACAGTGCTTTTAGGACTTGAGGTACAAAATTCAAATTTCAATATATCCAATAATTATAATAACCAGATTTTTTAAAAAATGGGACAAAATATAAAATATATGCATATCTTGTTTATCCTCGTTTATACTAGTTGCAAATACTGTGAGTTTCGTAAAAGTGTCTAATATTTATAGGCCTGCAGAAGCAAGTAGCAAGTACAGAGTACTGTTGTGAAATTAGAGTTGTATTGATTTGCTATTACTGTTGATTCCATGCTCAAATAAATGACCCCAAATAAATAATCCTTATGTTTAAGGATACGAGGACATTGATTTTAAGTTCTATGGCATGTGCTATTTACTAACTGAATTACTTACTAACTCTCAGACTTATGGATCCTTAAGTTCAATGTCGCATTCACTAAGACTCTCCACTGGACGCTGAACTTAATCAAATTAACCTAGTTCATATCTCTAATATCCAGTTCGGTAAGATCGATTCAAATATTTTCAAGCCATCTACGCCTAGGCCTTCCTAAGGTTTTGTCAATAACAATTTTGAAGGAATTTACACTCTAATCGATTTGACCTACATGAGCTGTCCATCTCAATATCTGGAATTATTAAGATGATGATATAATTTTGTACCTTTCTTCATTATCTAACCCCGTCCATTATGGGACCGAATATTCGTCTTTGGGTCCTATTGTTATTACTTCTAGTTTGGTGTTTCCTTCCCTTAATATATGATTCCGTGTTTCACACAGAAATGTACCAAATACTATACAAGATTTTTAGGATAGTTTACGAGATTTTCTCTACACGTCTCTGCCATTTAGATAAAAAAAACCGAATAGACATAAAGCACTGAATTGAATGGACATACAAGTTTCCAGGTTTGAGTCAATATTTAATTCATTCACGTATATTATATTGATCTATTAACAGTTATCCTATATATTTAATGCTTTCACTGTTTCTTAAGGACTTATTTCTTACAGTTATCGAGTCATAATCCGTTATATTTAGATCATGGTGCATTTACTTCGTTTTTTGATCAAATTAATATTTGGATAGCATAAATCATTTAATTCAACATATTATGTAGGATACAGGACATTGAAATTATTTAATTAATTAATTAATTTTAACATAACTGCTCAGTTTTTACAAAATAATTTCTAAAAAAGTAATGGGCTCAAAATATATATTGCCAATTAATAAGTGTTCTTCAAATATATTTAATAATTCATTTTTTTAATAATCAAGGTAACATTTTGTTAGTGTTAATTCACTAATATACAATCAAACAGTATAATTTGGAGTTAGTTTTATACTATTTCTCATTAAGCTATTATAATGTATTCCAACATAAATCGTTATTATTTGTACTTTTTAATTATAAATAACTTGTTAAATGTTTATTTTACCTAATTAATTATCTTTTTTAAAATTCGAATCTGCAAAAATATTATATCGCAAGGAATTTACAAATAAATTATATAAGCGAACATAACAATAAAAATGTTGATTTTTAAACCAAATCCGTACCAATTCCACTGAATACATGGATATTTAGATTATTGAGAGAGTGTTTAAGATATAACAAGGAGGAAATATTGTTAAAATAACAGGTGGAATGCCTCGGTTTTTGCACGCGTTTACAAAGAATTTACGGATTATTCCTCTCACACCAATTACAATTCTTTCTTTTCCTAGATTGGTGTATTATTTCTAAATATTGTTGCTAGATAGTATTGAAAGTGTCGTTTATAGTCCTAATGCATCTGTTACGATTTGGGTTTTTAGGAATTGAAATTAAAAAACTTGATGGACAGAATACATAGTAGAATCTGTCCAATGAAAAATAATACGGAGATATCACATTATTAATTTTTGTGGACATTCATCTTACGAATTTTTGTATGAAATAAGTAGGTAGATAAATGTGCCAGTCTTGCACACACTGTCGATACGAAGGTTGATGAAGTGTTAAACACTAACTAGGTATGATACACTAACAAAAACCTACTACACTTACCGTAACTGTTCAAACCACACACAGATGGCTCGAGTTGTGCCTCAGATCCTCTCGTGAAGAAGTATCTACAAAAAAAGATGCATTAAGACAATTTAATGTGAAAAATATTCAAAACTGTAAGAAATCTCTCATCTAAATAAAATAATAATAAATAAAACATTATTCTTAAATGTTTGAACTTATAAACTATTGGACAAAAAACGTGTTTCTGGTCACTTGCAGTCTCGGAATGGTTCTTTAAAAAGAGTTAATATCCACTTACACACATAGAATACTTACTATATTTGCTGAATCTGAAGACTTTACAATACTTCATTCTATTTGCACACATATAAGAAACGCATTGTAAATATATTGACAAAAACTATCCGTCACATAAAAAATCGTATTAATAATTTACAAAATAATTGTATGGAAATATCAATTTAATTATCCGACAGTATTATTTAATTTTGTATGTTTTTAATTATTTAACTCTATCTATTGCCAAGATAATTTCGGTATATTAGTTTTCGAAATATCATACAAGAGTAGTCCACCGCTGTGGTCTCGAGGTAGCGTGCTGCCTTGTCACGCAGCGGGCCCGGGTTCGATCCCTGGTCGGGGCAGTTTTTCTGGGTGAGATTTTTATCGAGGTTTATCCTGACCTGTAAGAGAAATGTCAGGAAAACTTTAAGGCCCAAACGGTCCCCGAAATGATATGGCCATCTACATCATCATCCTTATCATTATCATCACCATCATCATCCTTTACCGGTGTGGAAAGCACCGGGAAGCCACCACACCTACAATTCTCTAGTAAAGCTGCAAGCATAGCATGAAAATGCTATGATTGCAGTAAAGGACCTGCCTTCGGGCAGAATTACAATGGATGGATACAAGAGTACTAAACCGAACCACGGAAGGCAGGTATAGTTTCTGCTATAACTGACTGCACATGCATAAATCTTGACAGGCACGTCCATATCCTATACGTGGGCATCATAATGTTCTACTAAAGACTCATATCCCAGAGTTTATAGGAAACGCACAGGATACCTGCGAATAAACTGAAACGGTCTGCGAGGTGACTAGAGACAATGAGATCCAAATACAGCTCAAAGAGAGGAAGCATTTATGGGCATTCGTGCACAGAGGAGCTAAATCCAAAGCTCTAAGGAAGTAGCCCTTTTGTCCAACTTACCTTGCGTGGCGCTCGTAACACAACTAGGGGACAATTGTATTATCACTGGAAATCGTTAGGAAGAGAACCGTGCGGATTTACAACGTATGTGTACATTTAGTAAGGAAAACGGTACAACGAAAATCGGACGAAGCGCAAATTGATATTAATAGCCTCTCTAAGTTGTTTTGCAGTAGCCTATAAGCCAGGAAGAAATATAATTGCAGGAAGACCTACGAAGATGAGAAGTTTTATTTAAAACTTCCTGATGACGAAATAAACCAATGGCCTAAACCATGCAGATGAGGATGGTTGTTTGCACATTTAAAAAAATATATTTTTCTCAGAAGAATAGGTAGGCCTATATGTTGAAATATGTAAAGACACTTATCGATTTTCGTCGTATGTCACGTACGTGAAGGAATTCAAAACCTAAATATACCCTACAAGTAAATTAAATTAGGTGTAAAAAAAGTATTAAACCTTATATCGAATACAATACATTAATGTTTCAAACACAATTTTTAAATTTTGTACAGATGAAACTCCACAAACGGTGCAAAATTATGCATTTCTTGATATGGAAATTACCATTTATATACAAGAGGTTTGTCGCCTTATGTAACATAACTAGAGGCAACAATTTGAACCTGCGACGGGATCTTCAACTTTACCTGCTGACGCTATCATTGGGATATGTAGGGACACTTCGCGGAGCAAGCACAAACTCCTCTCTTTTTAATCCCCGAGTCCCCAGTAAGTAGTAAAATTGCGTTCACAAGATTTAAAGAAGGTCTTCAATTGCGAGAAGTCATGATGGGGTTTCATGCATTTTCATCTAAATATGAGCTCTGTACATAAATGAATGTGAACACATAAGCCATTTATTGGCAACAGTTGATGTAAGTAGAGAGAGAGAGAGAGAGAGAGAGAGAGAGAGAGAGACACAGAGAGAGAGAGAGAGACAGACAGAGAGAGAGAGATAACTTGAGCAGTTTCACTAATTTCGGGGAACACGGGGATTAAAGACAAAGAAATTCATGCTTGGTCCGGAAGGTGTGCATAAGGAGCTGATTGGTAGAGCTTCCGCATATAAAGCTGGGTATTTTGGATTCATATCACGATTCAGATGCAAATTGTTCTACCTATTTATTTTAAAATTGCTGGTTATTCATTTTATTTTTATTTTTCTACAATTTATGCATTATTAGGACCAGGAAATGGGTTTTCAAGACTGAAGAATACTCCTTATGACCAAGAATGGCCAGTCTAATGATAGCCTAATTGTATTATAAAAATCTTTAATGTCCACCCGGCCCTACCGTGATATCACCTATCTCTTGGGAGAGGGTATTTGAACTTTGTGGTATGCATACTTTTTTAGCTCTGAAGAACAAGGAGGGCCTGCCCCAATGAGGAATGAACTCAATGCGGGACACACCGAGACAGCACGAACATTTAAGACAAAGCACGCCATTCATATAAAACAACGCGAATATGATATGGATAGCCTATTATGATTCCTAAATAGTATTCGGGGACAATTTGGTCCTTAAAGTTTCTGGCATTTGTTCTATATGTGAGGAGAGGAAACCCCCCCAAAATAGTCGAAGAAACTAGTCCTTATTGAGAATTGAATCCTGAGGGATCTGAGGGAACGAGTTACTCCGAGACCACAACAGTGGTTTAATGTATCAATTAAAATAATTTAAATTTGATTTCGTTATTAATATTGGACGTAGTAATAAATTAGGTAATAATTTAGGATATAATGGCACCTGCTGGTATTGAAGAGTGAAATATTTTAGAAGTTAGCCCTACCTCTTCACAAATCTGCATCCTCCCACTTTTTGCGACACAGATGCGAGTGGCTGTCTGCCAGGTCCAACCCCTTTCAAGCCATTGGCACAGTAAGGACGATTTAGTTTCTGAGAGAACATTGGCCAGGACAGAGAATGCTGTGGGAGGGATCCCAGTTCTTATTTCCTTTCTCCTGATATGTGATGTTTTGATTGCAATAAGATAACTTCTCATTACACCTAAAATACTTATTAACTTCTAGCTGTAAATTAAAAATAACAAATTTGAAGGAACTAAAAGTAACTCGAAACGTTTCTAAGAATTTTGATTTAAAATACATTTTGCTTTGTTTCATATAATAAAACCAGTTTATAAATTCAAGAGTTGTCAATATTTATGGTAGAAAAAAACCGCAGTATGCCCTTAAAACTTTATTTAAATTCGAAAAAAAATAATGTCACTAATTACTATAGTTACAATAAAAATGTATTTTCAATTCAAACTTTAAATATCTCATTTTAATTCTGGCTGCAAATACAGGAAATATTCAAATTTCCTAATACATATATATCGAAGTATGTAAAGGGGACTTCCTTCATAAAGTTTTGATAAATTACCTAGTCCATTTCGATTCTGCAATGATGATAGGTTTTAATCAGTTTCAAATCTTCCGATTCACTTGGGTCAACGAGTTCTTACCTGCTTGCGCAGTAGAAGTACTACATTGTAAAAGGAAAACATGTGACATCTGCCGAGTGGGAACGTCTCGCTCTATCAGCTTGAATAGTCTAACTTGAAGAGGGGTATTTGAATTGGTGTGATCCCTTCATCATCTAAGCATCGAAACGACACGACTTCGGAGAAGGGCCCTCTATTAAAACGTCTACCAAATTCTTTATAAAACTATTGGAATTGTGAGTTATCCTACACAGCACAGTGACCTATATTTTTTATATCTTCAGTACGTAGGTAACTATTTTTATGAATACGGACTTCTAGCCAGCAATCTTTCATCTCTTGCGACTTCTAAGGGTTAGCCCAAAATCACCTCGTTAGACTCGTCACCAATATAATTTTTATAATAATAAATAAATAAAACTATCAAAGTTTTATGCGATTTTTATAAATATTTATTTTAAACATTCATAACAGCTACTTCAATACACTGCAACTTCATCAGATGAATGGCATAAATATAAATATTTTTTTTAGAAAAATTGTTTATATTTATGACATTTAGGCCTACCTGATGAAGATACAGTGTATTGAAACAGCTGTTATGAATGTTAAATGAAATAAACATTTATGAAAATCATACAAAAGTTAGATAGTTTAAGTTATTAAATACACAATGGATGTTCATCAAATAAACACCAAATCAATTGATTACATAATATGAAGTTTATAATCTATCATACGTCGGGTAGGCCTACTGATGTTTCTTCGTCTCACTCCAAAGAAATTAAATCTTTGCTACGTTTCATAATGGGGCTAGTCGCTTGGCAGCGTTATCATGGCAATTGGCTGGGATAGTAAGCGATATTGATGTTTTCATCACCAGCTTGTGCTATTGTTAACTTTGCAAGACATTTTTAGGACGAGACAGCTGTTCTCATCTATCTCACACTCGTACCAGCGTTGTCAGTGCTTCTTCAACATATGTTAATAGGGAAAAGGGGGAAGACGAAAACTGACAACAGGGTGGGTTCTCTCTTTTGTAACTGGGCGAAGGTGGTCAAGGATCTACCCTTTTATCTCCATCTCTCTCTTTGCCAAGTTAAGCCAGATGTGCAATATTCCTGCTGTGTCGCGAAAATCTATTTCACTTCATGAGTTTTCTCACTTTCTATGTCAACTCAGGTTTAATTTTAGGTCACTAGATATCACTAGCTGCTACAATAGTAACGGTCTGTTTCTTAAATCTTCACAATCACTATCACACTTATCTATCATCTGATCAACTAGTGATTACCATGATAGGCTCCATTTCCGATGTCCGCGGGTTCAAACCTGGGAGAGCTCGTGGATTTTTAAGGGCATACAATTTCAGAGAATAAGTTTCTTCGAAAGGAAACAAAAGCCATGTGACCGTAGTGCAAATTTAAGGCACTTGAAGCTTGATAAAACAACTTTAAGCCTGAAAAAGGATACCTCTGACCAAAATTTTACGGTTTTTTCATACCCATATTTCAATTTAATTTATTGAACTTAGATATTAAAGCTTCTCGTTAAATCAAATATTAACTGGCCTACGGTTTCTAGACTTATTAAGTAATTATTAATATATAATAGCTTTAATTTTGAAGTAGTTCATCGCTGTAGTTTTCGGGTAGTGTCGCTGCCTAGTAGCCTACACAGCGATCCCGGGTTAGATCCCCAGTCGGGATAAATTTGTTCGGTGTTTTTCCTCACTTGTAAGAAACATTAAGGCTCATAGAGTCGCGAAACATCATCTGGTCATCATAATCATCATTATCATATTCCCTATGATTACTATGAATGTGTGAATGAACGGTGTATTTTATCTTTAATGCTATGTCGTCTCGGAGAATTCCCCGGATTGAGCTGATCACTCATTCCGGGAGGCCCTCCATATCCTTGTTTAGTCAAAAAACAGTATATGAATTGTTAAAATTTAAAATCCCTCGCCTAATAGCTCGTGCCACAGACCCAGGTGTCATGTAAAAACTATCCTTTAGGAAAAGAAGAACAATACTTCTGAAGTTCACATTGATCAATATTAGGACTAATCACACACACAAAACTGACCCAAACCTCCTAACGGCACCATGACCCTAACGGAAATGAGTAACAGACGCTTGTTCTGGGGGTAAAGGGGGCCGTCACACAGGGCTGACAACCCGACTGACATCAAGTGTCGATGGTCTAGAAAAAGTGGGAGCCTTAACCTTCTACTACCCTAAAGGCCTCCCGACGCCTGTAGTGGGATCACTTTACTTTACTTTACACACACACAAAACAGGATATATATATCTTGCATTAATATGTGAACGTCATATGACATATCTGATGTTAGAAAAAAGGACGGATCAGTGATAAGTTATTATTTTTTTGACTCCTGTAACCTTGGCGCAACTAGCATAGAAGGCTGTGGATTGCATTCCCGGCAGGCATTGGACCCTTCCCCGGATCAAACAGAAGAAGTATACTCGTTGTATCGCCGATCACGTTCAAGCAGGTCATTCTCAACTAATGAAGTGTTTGTTCATTCTATCACATTTAACAAAGTTTCCTCCTTGTCTTTCCTGCATTTTAAAGCTTCTTCGTTAAGAAGTTTACTTGTATAATCTTAGCAATTCATTCATGAATTGCAACTTAACTTTCACTAACATACTTGGTTATCCTGCAAGCACGTAGGGAATCTAATTTCATTCCATAAAAAATGTTATTTTATTATAAACCAGCTAATAACACAAATTTTTAGTTTCTCATAATTAAATCAATTTGCTTACATCCAGTTTTATATAGGCCTATTATTAGCTAATACGTCTACCTCTGTGATTGACACATGTGGATGTGAAGGGTCAGCAGCCGGCTGGTAAAAGGGCAACCGCTGAAAAGTGGAAAGACCCTCAATCGGAATCGTCCACCGCTGTGGTCTCGAGGTAGCGTGCTGCCTTGTCACGCAGCGGGCCCGGGTTCGATCCCCGGTCGGGGCAGTTTTTCTGGGTGAGGTTTTTATCGGGGTTTTTCCTCACCTATAATACAAATGTCAGGAAAACTTTAAGGCCCAAACGATCCCCGAAATCATATGGCCATCATCATCATCCTTATCATTATCATCATCATGACCATCATCCTTCACCGGTGTGGAAAGCAACGGGAAGCTAGCACACCCACAATTCCCTAGTAAAGCTGCAAGCATAGCATGGAAATGCTATGATTGCAGTGAAGGACCTGCCTTCGGGCAGAATTACTATGGATGGATTAGCTAATACCTAAATAAATGAAAATTAATGTGTTTTTATGTTTAGTTGAATACGTAAAAGAAAAATAATTATAAATTTATATTTTTTAGGTACCCCGTGCTGAATACCCGGCGTTGCCCGGGAATCTACTTATCCCGATCTTCTTCACACAAATGAGCTGAAATACGAAAATTAATGTGTTTTATGATTAGTTAAATAAGTGGAAGGAAACATTTATATCGTAATTATTTTTAGATACCCCGTGCTGTTTACCCGGCGATGTCCGGAAATCTACTCATTCCGATCTTCTTGGCATAAATGAGCTGAAAGACAAAAATTAATGTAATTCTTATGATTAGTTGAATAAGTGTAATTAAAAATAATTGTAAATGTAGAGCCTTAATCCTAATTATTTTAAGATTCCCGTGCTGATTACCCGGTATTGCCAGAGAATCTATTTACTCGATCTTCCTGACATAAATGATCTAAAAGACAAAATTTGTTATTGTGAGTTATTCGTAAAAGAATACCTGCAATCTATGCTTACACAGGAATGTCTCGATCTTCTTGGCATCAATGAAAGACAAAAATAGTTATTATGAATTATCCGTAAGTGATAAACATATGCTGTCGCGGACGTTTAGTAGACCTCAATTCCGTGTACATTAATGTTGTGCATTTGTTATGATTTAGGCAGCGTAAGCCATTTAAACGTCCAAAGAATTACTTTTTTCACGTTTTTCACTACAAAGGGCGATTTTAAGAATGTAGGAGTTGAGTATCACAACTCTCTTGTAGCCTATGTTCACCCCGGGATTCTCCTGAACATTTTGCTAAGAGCCCCATCACAATCGGATCAACGGTATGACCGCGCATAAAGTACGAACAAACAAACAAACATTCATTTTTATGTATTAGATTATTATTAATATCGTTATTATTATTATTAATATTATTATTATTAATAATATTGACCTACTATCTGACCCATGAATTATTTATGACACAATAACGCGTTATTTTATTCCAATACAAATTGACAAATGATAAACAAAAATATTAGATCGTAAATGCTATACATTATTGCTTACTTATTTTTATATAAATAATAGTTTTAAAAAACTAAAACAGCACGCTTTATTAGAAAATCGAACTCAAAAATGAAAAATAATTTTAATTTTCAACACGCTTGGAATAAATTTAAAGTGGTCAACAAAAAAATCATCTCCAACACATATAGAATAAAACTCGAATTATCAACAAAAAAAAAAATAATTTTACCATCAAAAGCGTGGGGTGCTTTTTAAGATTTTTACATGTTCTTCTTAGAGACTTTTCTTTACCAATATCTGTTTATTATCAAATATATTACTTGATATAGAGCACCCCACGCTTTTGATGGTAAAATTATTTTATTTTTGTTGATAATTCTAGTTTTATTCTATATATGTTGGAGATGATTTTTTGTTGACCACTTTAAATTTATCCCAAGCGTGTTGAAAATTAAAATTATTTTTCATTTTTGAGTTCAATTTTCTAATAAAGCGTGCTGTTTTAGTTTTTTAAAACTATTATTTACTTTTTTAGTTTTAATATTTTACAGAATAAGATAAGAATGTAAATATATTTAAATTCCATAATATTGTAGTATGAGCTGAAAGTATTACTCTTCTAAAAATCCTCCCCAGCCGGATTCGAACCAGCGACCTACGGATTACTGAAATTATATACCACTAGACTGTACCGCTCTACCAACTGAGCTCTTACAACGATTGACTAAAAAGTTGACAAGTCCGTAACCTATTATACCAGTTTTAATTTTTTTTCTGATGATTCTGGCCAGGAATTTAGAAATGAAATATGAAATTATTGTAGCGCCACGGGTCCTTTACAAGTATACAAAGATTCAAGTCGATACAATGTCTCTAACTGGGTGAAAATCGTGTTCAAAGATTCCGTTATATAAATACAAAGACACTTTTTTATTTTCTGATGATTCTGGCCAGGATTTTAGAAAATGAATATGAAATTATTGTATTGTCATGGGACCTTAACAAGTATACAAAGTTTCGAGACTATCATATGTTTCTAAGTGGGTGAAAATCGTGTTCAAAGATTCCGTTACATAAATCCAAAGACACTTTTTTTGATTTTCTGATGATTCTGGCCAGGATTTTAGAAAATAAATATGAAATTATTGTATTGTCACGGATCCTTTAAAAGTATACAACATTTCAAGTCGATCCAATTATTTTAAGTGGGTGAAAAACGCGTTGAAAAATTCAGTTACATAGATAGATAGATAGATAGATAGATAGATAGATAGATAGATAGAGGTCAAGCTAATATAAAGCGTGTTAAAAAAATGAATTTCAAGAGAATAATCAAAGTCTTTACAGCACCAGACAAATTACTAAATGCTTGATATATTAACTAAATTCAACACTACTGCTAGATCTAAACAGATATCTAGGACCCAAATTGTACAATGATTTAACTAGATCCAATCCACAGCTAATCTAACTAAACACAGATAGATTTAAGAAAGCAATTCAATTAATTATTTAAATATTTTCTTCTTCTCTTTCTTCTTCTTCTTCTTCTTCTTCTTCTGTTATATAGGCCTATGTATTATTTCTGTTATGAACCGGACCATAGCACGAGAACTTGCTCATTAGGATGTGAATACTGCGTACAAAATTTATTTGTGAATAAAAAATGTATTATTATTATTATTATTATTATTATCATTAATATTATTATTATTATTATTATTATTATTATTATTATTATTATTATTATTATTATTATTATTATTATTATTATTATTATTATTATTATTACTATTATTATTATTATTATTATTATTATTAGAAAACCCTCTTCCGAAATGTCGTGTCCCTATAAGGCCATGTAGCGTGGGACATATAAAAAATTACTACCTATAAAGGAAGACTTTTAAGCTAAGATTAAGATAGAGGGGTTATTACTATTATAATTGTTGTTATTATTATTGTTATTATTATTATTATTATTTTTATTATTTTTATTATTTTTATTAATACCATCATTTCTGTCGTTTTGCCGTTAGCTTTATTCCATTAAAATTGTAACATATCTTTCATTTTATTCAATAATAGGTAATAATGACAGATTTAGTTTTCCATGTTTATATTTACTTACAGATACATATGCAAACTAATTCACTGTTTCTAACTGTGGAATTCTATATGAATTTGGTTCATTTCAGGACGATATAAATTGCAATATTCTAGTACTCATGTAGTGATTGCGTCTAAACTAATTCTTAGAGCAATCTGCTTTGACCACCAAATTAGGAACATAGATGAGAAATTGTAACAGACTAGGTTAGGAGGGGACTCCGAAAGATTGGGATGGGTTGGGTATGGGAAAACGAAAGCGAAGATTATAATAATGTGTGGAGAAAAAAAACAAGTAGGTACTAGGATATAAACCAGCAAGATATTCTCACGGATTGTACGGAAAAAAACGTTCATTATGCTTACAAAGAGAACTAAGTTAGGTTCGGGGGAAATAATAATAATAAATATATATATATATATATTCAATGCCATCACATCGTAATTTTTCATCATTATGGTATTCTCTCTTGACATGGCATTATTATAACCCGCTTCTGAGGTTGGAGCGCCTGGAAGCGTAGTTATGTTGCCCTGATGATAATATGATAGGTAATGATAATTGCAATGATGCGCCAGGAGAGACCTTAATCCTAAACTTAATAAAAATATTGATGATGGTCATATGATGTTCGGGGACCATTTGGGCCTTAAAGTTTTCTGACATCTATCTTAAAGGCGAGGAAAAACCCCGAAAAAAAACCATCACCCAAGAAACGTGTCCCGATGGGGATCGAACCCGGACCCGCAGTGTGACAAGGTAACATGCTACGTCGAGACCACAGCGGTGGACATATATATTCTAGGAGTGAAAGGGGGAACAGGTCTGCTTGGTTTAGGTTCGGGGCATAAACATTTCTAAAAATTAGTGAGGATTGCTTTATGCGATTACGTCCAATATTGGGAACTCTGAAGTTGAAATACATGTAGGCCTACTAGGAAATTATAACGATTTGGAATATTGGAGGCGTAGTCGTTGCTGGAAATATTTCTGAATTCAAATTGTAATAGATTGGTACGATACATGTTAATGGCAAACGCAGAAAATTGTATAAACATGGTTACATTTCTGGACAAGACGCGGAATATAAGAGCAACACTCATTTATGAATAAATAAATATAGTCAATACTAATAAAATTCATATCAAATTCCATTGAGGTGAATACTCATAAGATATAAATTAAAATATATACCTGTTAGCAGGTGCCGTCGTCCTCAACTGTGTTAAAATATTGTATTAAAATATTATCTGGAGGTCTTTCGGAAGTTAACTTCCATCATCAGCAGGATGAGTGTCTGCTACTAGTTGTTGTTTACGGCTATGTAGACTTGAAGTGTGGTTAGTAGCAACAGGCTTGTTTTTAACGATCTCGTATAATGGGTTGTATGACTGGGGTGTGTTCTTATTGAGTAGTAAGGTGTTATTTTTTTTATAAATTCAAGGTCTTCCAATAAATTTATCTTTGCTGGATTGTTTTTCTTTGTGAACTATTGTTAGAGTGTTTTCTGTTGTATTCATTAGGTGACCAGCGCTAATGATATGTTTGGCATAGCTTGATTTACCATCCGCGTAAATAAAATATTTGAGGTGTTCCTTGTATTTTGTGTGAAAGTTTATACTTGTCCTGCCTATATAAAACACTGCAATCTTTACATGTTAGTTTATAAGGTTCCGTTTTATTAAATTTGTTATGTTCTTCTATGCCATTATAATATATAATACATATTTGCTTGTGTGTAGCGGGAAAATGATAAGCCTACGTTTCCGGACATGAGTTCCTATGCTAAACGTAACCGTTTTGATCCCCACTACACGTTATCAAAGTATGGTAATGAAAATGTATATATGTCCATCGCTGTGGTCTCGAGGTAGCGTGCTGCCTTGTCACGCAGCGGGCCCGGGTTCGATTCCCGGTCGGGACAGGCTCCTGGGGATTTTCCTCACCTGTAAGACAAATGCCAGGAAGCTTAGGGCCCAACGGTCCCCAAAAATCATTCGGCCATCATCATCATCCTTATCATTATCATCATCATCCTTCACCGGTGTGGAAAGCAACGGGAAGCTACCACACCTACAATTCCCTAATAAAGCTGCAAAGCATAGCATGAAAATGCTATGATTGCTGTAAAAGACCTGCCCTCGGGCAGAATTACAATGGATATATATATATATAGATGTTATAACTATATTTTTGACATTTGGCAATGAAGGCAAATATGATATGAAAAGAAAAATGAGTGATTGATTCGGGATTTGAAAAATGTATGTTTGTGTTGGAATTCTTGAGTAGCTCAGTTGGTTAGAGCGCTAAACGTACCGAGTTTAGAGACTCGGGTTCAAATCCCGACTCAAGCATTCATTTTTCTTTTCATAGATATATATGTAGCCTATGTGTGGTGTGTGTGCTTGCGTTTAGCGGGAAAATTATAAGTTTCCGGACATGAGTTCCTATGCTAAACGTCGTCTTGTTCCCCACTTCACGTCCTCTAAGTACGTAATGAAAATTTAGTTACCTATATATATATACTTGAAAGCGTTAAATGCGAAATTATATATAAATGATAACAATTTGGACTTAAGATCATCTTTTTTTTTGGCACTTGGTCTGACGTTAAACGGGAAACTTGTCTCGACCGGAGATTGAACCAGGGCTCGCTGCGTGACAAGACAGCACGCTACCTCGAGAACATAGCGGTGGATTTGAATATATATATATATATATATATATGAAAGAGTTACAAGTGAAATGATATTGAAATGAAAACAATTTGGACTTAAGATGTTCTTTATTTTGACACGTGAACGTTGAACACGGATTCGTTATATATCAATGAGTACAAACTCCTCCCCATAATACGTTGGTCATGATTTTCACTTGCCTGTAGACATACTGGGATATAATATAATCTTATTTGCATATTTTTAGCATTTCATATGTGCAGGATAAAATTAACATGGCAGAGGAAAGAGAAGCAGGGATTAACAAGAGGCATGTTTGTCAGGTTTAGCGGACGTTGAATCATGCAAGTCAGTGCTGTGTACTCTTTCTCTTCAACTGTAATAACAAGCTGGCTCAACCAGACAAGTGACGGATGTTCGTGTGTAAGCAAAATTCATGTGCTACTATGTTGCCTTCATTTTACACAATGATCCAATCTTGTTAATATGATAGGCCTACTCGTTTTAATTAAATAATTAAATAGTCTATCTCTTCTCGCTTTACCTTAGTTTAACCTCTCCCTTTATAGAGACTTTCACATGCCCATCACACGGTCCTAGAACATAACCAGTCTTTGAAATTGTGTAACTCTGGATATAAACGTGCTTTTTGAGCACACAATATCATGAAGGACCTTCCTAAATTAGATATAAACTCAAATTTAAGACAAGATTTCCTCGAATGAGAACAAGAGGACTGTAGGACATGGAGTGAATGGATAGAGACGAGTGGAGAAGAAAAATTAAAACTTTAGACACAGAAAGATGTGTAAACCTTAAAAAATTGATTATAAATAAAATAATTTATTATTCATTCATTCAGCCATACTAAACAAGGCGATGATTTTGATGGCCAGATTATTGGGTCATAATGTTTCCCAATATTTGTTTTAGGGATGAAGAAAACTTCGGAAAATAAAATTGTTTTCCGACCGGAATCGTCTCCGGACCTGCTATGCACGAGAAAATGACATCCCCAGACCATAATGGTGGAAAAATAATTAATATTAATAATAATAATAATGATGATGATGATGATGATGATAATAATAATAATAATAATAATAATTCGTATTAAATTGGTAGAATTTAGAACATAATATCTTATTTCTACACAAGCAATGAAAACTATTAGGAACAGAAAAATAGCATACTGCATAAAATTAATTGTAATGAAGAAATATTTTTTTTACAAATAGAACTGAATGTAAAATTGACTGAATTAATAGGAATATAATAACAGAGTGAAAAGAAAAGAAATCACCAATCAATCTGCTGAGAGACCAATAAAAATATATTAAGATTTATTTTAACTAATTAACTAACTCTCTTGAGACTTCTGAGTGATTTTTTTTTCTTTGGGTGGGTTACAGCCCAACCGCAAAACCCCCAACTTGGAGGACCAGAGTTTAATTTCGGAGTTGTCTTTCTCCTAGACAGACTGCCTTACAAGGCTACAGATTTCTGTCTGCCCCGAGCATCTGGTTTTATGACGCCAGAAACTCGCCTTTTGGGACGGCCAAGGAAACGATGGACTTGAGACCGGAACAGGTCGCATTGACCTAATCCTGGAAAGGAAGAAGAAGAAGAAGAAGAACTAACTCTCTCACTATAACTATCGAACCCGGAGGTTCGTGGCCGCGTCGCACAAGCTCTCCATGTGTCCTTGTTATAAGCTAATATTTTCCAATCATCCCATGTATAATTCACCTCCATCAAATCAAAGTATCGAAGTTAATGTTATTCTCCTATCTCAATCTTGGCTTATCTACTTGGCACCTGTGGTTGTAGGTTTTTTTTAAAGATACTGATATCAGGCAGCATCTAATCTCTTTAATTAGAATAAGACGAGGTTCTGTGAAGTCATATGTTCGCTGTTCTTTTGAAATTGTGTTCTTATTAAAGAAGTTATTAAATAAGTTTTAAGGAGTTATGGCGAACCCCCAAGAGCGTAGTTGGTGTGTTTTGGAATATCACACCACACAGAGACCGGTGCTGGTTCAGCTTGCTTTTAGGCTCCTATTCACAAGTCAATTTAGAAGTGGTACCATGATTTTGTTGATCGTGGCTACATATGTATTCAAAAGTAAGGTCATTCATGGAGACCATCTGTCGATGCAGGAATTGTGGATCAAGTGCGGGAGGTATTTGTGCGTAGTCCCAAGACGTCTGTCAGTAGAGCTAGTCAACAGTTAAACGTCCCTAAATCCACCGTATCTAAGATCCAAAGTACACGACTGAAGTTCCACCCCTACATACTCCAATTAGTGCATAAGTTGAAATATGATGACCATGAAAAGCGATTAGATTTCTCTGAGCATTTCATGGCACTAATGGAGGATAATGAAGAACTGTCAGAAAAAAATATTTTCAGTGATGAGGCAACTTCCCAGGTTAGTGGAATGTTAGGATTTGAGGGAGTGAGAATCCAAACACCATTGTGGAAGTTGAATTCCCCTAAATTCTATTTTGTGCGTATCAAAAAGTAAAGGCTATGGCCCATTTTTCTTTCCAGAGGTCATTGTCAACGGTGAAAATTATCTTGATATGCTCACTGAATGGTTATTTCCACAATTGGAACAAGAAGAAGGTAATGGATATCTTTTCTAGCAAGGTGGAGCACCTCTTCATTAGCATTTGCATGTTCGGGAGCATCTGAATGACCGGCTTCCAGGAAGATGGATTGGACGTGCCGGATATGATGATATTGTTTTCTACAAGTGGCCGCCGAGGTCACCTGACTGGACGGTCTGTGACTTATTTTTATGGGGACTTCTATTTATGGGGTTACATAAAGGATCGTGTCTATGTGCCCCCATTTCCTCAAAACCTGCAAGAAGTCCAGCTTCATATCATTGCTGCCATCCAGTCCATTTCTTCATATTTGTTGGAGGGTGTGTGGGTGAATGGGAATATCGCCTCGATGTCTGCAGCGTCACTCATGGTTGCCACATTTGATGTCTATGAGGTATATCAAAAGCTTTTTGAGTTTCTCTTTTGATTGTCAACAATATCATTTAGATACGATTATCCTAAGCGACGTAGTAGTAGTTTAAAGTATGATACTATATTTGTGGATACGGTGTATTACGATCCTATTCGGCAATAAATAGTATGATCAAATTGCAGTGATGAACAAATGAAAAATCACCAAACATTTATAATTTGTTTTCAAACAGCACCGTTTACATTAAAGATATAAATATTTTTAAATAACTATATTTAAATAATGATTTGTGAGTAAACAGCTTAATTTTATTCGTTAAATAGTCCTAACAAATTCCACTCTTGATTTCCAAATCCTCTAGGGTAAATTGGAAATCACTCGTGACATTACTTATGATAAAAAACCAGTTCATATTATCTTTAGTAATTCCTCTAGACATAACTCGAAACGGGTTTGATTACATGATTCCACTGTTTTTAAAACAAAAAAGCAGATCAACATGATCAATGTAGGTTTGGGTTCAGAAAATGAAATCTTAAAATATCCTTTACAAGCCCTCTGTTGTTTTGTTTTTTTAACTTAGGTTGACAGAATGAAGATATTTTTACTCTGGACATCATTTTAAATTATCGAAATCTTTACTGTTATACCGCTCCGTTTCGCTTGTAAATATAATAAGATAATAGTTATAATTTTTAAACTGTGCGTCCAAAATGGCTAAGCTTGGTGCAATTTGAAACAGAAAGTTAGAACGTTTTAATTCGATGCTTATGTTAATTTTAGAAGTGTCACGCTTGAAAAAATGCAAGACTTTTTTTCAGATGACCTTCGGTAGCTTGAATCCTATAGAATTCGATACAAATCTGCAAAAAGAACTTTAGCAAGGTCTATTCTAAACTTTTTGGAAACACGACAGGTGGTGGCGAGAACTACGTATGTAATAATGAACTACAAAGTCACAAATGAACAATGATTACACATATCAAGGCGATAATCTCCTATGAAATAATTTCTGCAAAATAAATCGTCACATGGCTGTCAGATTACCAGAACTACCAATAATAGGCCTAACACCTTTTTTCTCGGGGGGGGGGAGGACGTTTATTACACGACACCAGTAGGTAACTTGGCAGACAAAAAATATGTATGCTCCTGACAACAATGTAATATCACAGAAACTTCACAACACACGACTCGAGATCGAATACCGGTTGAAAATTTCCCGTGCTTCTAAAGAATTTCATATTGAGATGTATGGAAGATAAGACAAAAAAATGCCAGTTTGCACTCTTCATAGCAATTGTTTTTCATCATCATCATCATCATCATCATCATCCAGGGCTCGTTGGCTCGTTCCGGTTTCATGAAAGCTTACTTACTTACTCACTTACTCACTTACTTACTTACTTAGTTACTTACTTACTCACTGGTACTATCGAACCCGTAGGTTCATGGCCGCACGGACATAAGCTCTCCATACATCCCTATCCTGAGCTAATGCTTTCCAATCATTCCCTGTATAATCTACTTCCCTCAAATCATAGTTAATGTTATTTTCCCACCTCATTCTTGGTCTACCAACTGGACGTTTTCTCTCTGGCTGAATTTACCCATACATTCCGTAAACCAGTCCAACAAAAGGCACACATTCGTTTGTTTGTAAACAAATTTAAGCGTACCGGTAGCGTGTGATGAGGCACGTCATGGACGACCACGCGTATCAGCAAAAACAGTGCAGCAGGTTCAAATTGCCAGTGATAGTCCGAACTCATCAACTCGTTGTTTCAAAACTGAGTCCAATGCTCCTCGAAACACTGTATGAAAAATTATATGTTTCGCTCTACGAAAACGTCTTTATGACATATGCTTGATTTTCGGAATCGTATCACAGAAGCAGCAGGCTTTCTTACGGTTTAAATGGTAAGGTCTACATTTCGTTTTACAGCTGAAAGATGGAGTATGTGTTTTCACCTAAAAGGCGATCATGTAGAAAGGAGTAGAATACGTGTAAACGTTCATAATAACATTGATTTTTCATACATTGCCTTCCTTCATTGAAATGGATAGTGACTTTTGAGACACTCCGTATATATATATATATATATATATATATATATATATATATATATAGGCTATATACATAGGCCCTTAGCGCTCTAGCGACTGGGTTTTTTTATTTCATCGAAACCAAACTTGGCATATAACAACTAATTAAAAAAGTAAGATCGAGTTCATTAGCGAGTAAAATCGGACCATTGGGTGTAGGAGTTCACCTGAAATGAAAATGTAAAACTCGCTCTAGTCGTCGCAATTTTCTATAATTCACAACGAAACTCAGTATATCCTATTAAAGTAAATAGAGGAAATATGAGTCAATAGATATTATTTGAAATTGGTCAAATTACACAATAATATGCAAATAGGTAACAAAATACGCTTATGCATGATTTGGTTTGATAGTAGTTGGACAATTTGTAATAAGGTAGTATCATAAATTGAATATCTACAATTACAAAAAGTAACGTAAATTCTGTAAATCAACATAACTGGATGATAAATTAAACTTGCTGAGAAATTTATTTATTTTTCCTAAGTTCTTGCGTGATAGTCTTTTTAAATACATTTATTGGAAACACATTTCTCAGTTTCAAGTCTTACAATGTTCGGTGTTTTAGTTGAGGTTATATTGCAGCCATGAGAAACAAATGCTAGAAAGTTAATAATCGCAGGACGATGAAAAGAAAGTGATAAATTAGTGGAGATATCCAATCATGGTGGGTCGAATTTCGTTACTTGCTTTCTATTGGACGACAGAGGTATGAAGTGAGGGATATTCATGAAAATTAAATCAATGACCGACACAAAACACAACACATAACTATAACAATAGAAACTCATAACAGGCTGCATACAGCCATTAGGCGTATGTGTTAGACACGGTATGATTTGTTTCATTTTTATTTACTGACGCTTTAAAACATTGTCATATCACGTTTAATTTGTATTTGTAGACGGCAACCATTTTTTAAAACCGCTCTTTAGTAGCTAATGTCATTCATCATCATCATCATCCGGTATCATGGCAGCTGCCGCCTTCTTCCGAAAACCAAACGCCATTCCTCTCTATCCATCCATTGATCTTCTTCCATTCCTCTGATATCCATAGCTGCTTGTACCCATTCTATCCAAGTTTTCTTCGCTCTTCCTCTCTTCCTCCTTTCCATTGGGATCCATTCCATAACAATTTTTGGCAATATTTACTCAGGCATTCGTTTCACATGACCATACCACTGCAATCTTTTCTTTTCTATGATGTCTATGATGTCCGGCTCCTCTTGTACACCCATAATTTCCCTTATTTCGTATTTTATCCATTCTAGATTTTCCAGTTGATCTTCTTAAAACATCCATTTCTGTACTTAATTAAAGCTAATGTCATTAACAATGTAATTCACATCTGGAAGTGAACACAGGAGCCTCCGCCCGCTCCTGGAATTTCCTTCCTTAAGATATCAGGGATTGCCGCTCACTTGGCACCTTTAAATCACGCTAATGCAGTTACTTGTTGTCTAATAATTAATTTTTCTCCATTTATTTAAATTTATACTATGTCATTAATAATGTTTTCTCATTTTTATATATCTTGTACATATTATATTTAATTCATTAAATTTAGAGTAAATCAAAATACATTATAAATAATAATTCTATTGTATATATAACATGTAATCTTTTATGTTTATTGTAATTTAGATGTAAGACCATTTTTTTTGTATTTTTTAAAATCTGGTTGAGTGGCAGACTAGGCCTTAAGGCCATAACTCTACAAGGTAAAATAAAGCTATTATTATTATTATTATTATTATTATTATTATTATTATTATTATAAAGGACCTTCAAATATTTGCTGAGAAGACCCTTTCTCAGGATTCAGACTCTTTGATGTTCAGTAAATCTACGACACGGGACCCACATGTTTATTTTCCTACATAAGCAACCCATTCTCACATCATATCCAATAAAAATAATACAAAATAATATACTTATGAAAAGGATGGTATACCTTTAAAAATGCATCAACCTCGGCAGCAAGGGTTTGAAGTCACGAACTTCGGAATCAGAAGTAAACATGGTAACCACCAGTCCACCAGGATCAATAAATTATTTATTTATTTATATTTTGTTATATTAAGCAATGGTGAATATGATGAAATGGTTCCTGTAAATCAAATTCCTTATTCTTATTATTCATAATTTATAGTATTTTCATCCTGTTTATTTCCAAAATCACTCCTCGGAAGAAGACTTATTGCATGTACATTAACTGTATATCCATCTCTTGGCTCGTCTTCCTCTTGTTCTTCTCCCATCCATTGGCCCATCTTCTTTAGCACTTTTTACAAATAGGTTGTCTCCCATTCTTTCTATATGACTTTTCCAATGTTTTCGTCTATCTATAATAAATTTAGTTATGTCTTGAATACGACATTTTTCCCTAATTTTTGTGTTATGTACCTTATCAAATCATGTTTTCCCCTGAAAATCAATTTCGAACCCATAATTTGCCTTGACGATTGAGGAATGTCAGAAAAAAATCTCATTCAGGTTGTTCGGCATCTGGATTTGAACTCGAGAACACCCTAATTCGAACGCTTTCTCGTCAGCCAACTCGCCCAGAAATTTGATTTCCTGTATTAAAAGCATATAGATAAGAAATGAAAATACTAATGAAATGCTAAAGGGCTTTAATTTGCAATATAATATTAAGTGTAAGAAGATGTAGACGTAAAGACGTGTATTATAATAGATTCTACTATAGATAGTAGATACAGAAAGAGGGAATCTCGTTGATCCATTCATGCGCGTCACTACGGAGGTGACAATATATTTGGCTACCTTAAGAGAGTCATTTTCGTAAGATAAACAATATTTTATAAATAATGTGTTCAAATCAGAGAGATTATAGTATTTTTCTCCACTTCTGCTAAGAACTAAAGTAATGATTATCACTTTCTGCTGATTTTATGGCAAGTTGTGTATATTATGGGCATTTATATGTTTTGTGTAAATGTTTTATTCTGAGATGGAAAATGCAATCAATTAACATAATTTGTGAGATGCATCAATCAATTTTGTCTTCTCTTATGATACATGCTGTCATGGCATAGACTATGTAGAAGTTTTGTTTACACATATGAAATCTCTATTTTAACTAATTTTTGCTAGTGAAACTTCTGTTGAATTGTAGTTTATGTTTTTTCATATCTTGATGTCAAACTCTTTTTTTTTTTCATCATTTTTTTCACCTTGCGTAAGTAAGTGTAGTGTTGTGAATTTATTTTTTTTACATTCAAAAATGGGGCATTGTTGAAATCTCAGATATAGTGTCTTTAAATTCCGTAGATTTAATTGAATATTCTTTTTTTAATACAATTATAATATTTTTCTGTAATCGTATGTTATTTTTTGGATGTTTTGGATGCCAATACAAAATTCCGTCAGTTTGGCAATTATTCCATGTTGGCAGAGATGAATTAAATATACTTATTTTGATTCACGTAGGCTTAAGCAATTTTTGTGAACACATAAATACGATATATGTTTATTATTGTTATTATTATTTTATTATTATTATTATTATTATTATTATTATTATTATTATTATTATTATTATTATTATTATATAACGCGGAACTGTCAGGATGCAGGACTGATGTGAATTTACATTATGCGGTACGACATTAATAATTTAACAATTTTAAAAGCAGCTTACAGAACGGTGCAACCCATGAGGTCGCGAGGGAAGGGGTGGGATGGTAAACCTTGTTCTGGGGGCTTAAGCCCTCCGTCACAACGCGACCTTACTAGAAACCTGAGTGAACCGCCTGCACCATGGGATTTGATAATGGTGCATACATGGAAATTCACTTCATTATGGGAAATGCGTGATATCTGACCTACAAATAATGTTTTCATTTAATTCATCTTTTTTTCAAGCAGTATTATATTTTTACATTTTTTTATTCTTTACATTAAGAACATTTCGAATATCAAAATTACAATTTCTAGAAAAAAACATTTTTTAATTTTAAATAATTGTTATAATAAACAATTAAAATTATTATATAACTATGGTTTATATTCATACTGTAAAATACTGAGTCAACCGCGGTGTACAAGTGGTTATGCTTCTTGCTTCTGGTCACGAGTGTCGCGGGTTCAAACTCGGCCGCGGACGATGGATTATTTAGGATGGAAAAATCCAAGGAGCAAGTTCCTAGGGAGGAACTTTAAGCCGTGGGTCCCGAGTCTGAATATTTTCAGGCTCGTAAAAAATCCTTAAGCCTGTACAAAGAGACCTCTAAGCAAAATTTACCGATCTCAAAATCCTAGTAATACCTTAGAGTATCATTGAGTCGGTGCGTTGACCGTATGCCACGCATGACATCTGTTGGACAAATAAGGTAACGAAAAATGAACTTGGTCTATAAACGTCTGATAAAGGAGAGGCTATGGCTCAACAATGTGCTGCGCCATTAAGCAATTAATTTAAAAAAATACAATAAGATTTTAGAGATTCATTTCAGCCATTCTACATATTTCTGAGTTTTAGGAAAATTATATAGAATAGAGTTTATTTGAAAAATTATCACTATTTTTCTTTTTTAAAATTTGAAATTAGCCTACATATAATTTTAATATACACAGTGTCCCATTCAAACGTCCCGTAGGCCTACTTTAATTAATCATAACTAACAAAGTATGCGGAATTATACAATTAGGCCAGTATCAACGAAACTGAAACTCAAAGAATTTCATTGCCACACACTTAAACACCTCTATATGTGCACCATTAGTAGCACGAACAGTATCAAGTCTGTATTCGATTTCGTGCCACGTTCTGTCCAACATGTACATTGATACTGTTGCAATTGTGCCAATGATACGAGTTCGTAAATCATGAAGATCTTGTACTGGAGTCGCAAAGACACGGTCTTTTACATACCCCCAGAGGAAGAAGTCCAGTGGAGTGATGTCAGGCGAACGTTGTTTTATGACATTATTGTCCAACATGCGACAGATGAATTAACTGGAATAATGAAAACAAATGTTATTTGAGTTTCTATTTCTTGTAATACCAATCTCATATCACAATTCCCCATACTTTCAGAGATATGAATAATTAAAATATAGGAGGTTTGAATGGAACACGGTGTATTACATGGGCAATATAATAATTTTTCAAGAGGCTTGTGTCGTTCGAAATTACTTCCATACCACCTTTAGACAATGACCAACATAATCAAAGAAGCAAACCGAGGGCGGTGATTCACTCAGTGTATTAACTACTCCCACATACAAAATGCTTTGCTATAGTTATATTTAAAACGGATATTATGCAGAATGCGCTGTTTTAAACGTTGGACGATCAGATATTGTTGGGGCACTTTGATTGACAAATGGTCATGCCCCATCGACGAAATGTTCTACTTTACAATCGGAAGAAACTATGGAAAATCATGCCAGAATCAGTGATGGGAACTTCGGTCAAGTTCCACAACAGCGTAATACTCCTGGGTATGAGTCAAACCGCTAGGATAAAGGCCTGGAGACAGAAAATGCTCTTCGTGGATAGTGATATGTATATACTCATCTGATCAGCTTTTTGCATCTGAGTTCGCCGAACTAGAAGATTCCACTTCATCAGATCTAAAATATTTTCGACTGTGGTTTTAAAACTTCCATATCCTCGTGAACTATTCACAAGTTTTCAGTCATCACTTGAATAGTCGAGGTTCCTCTCTAGTTATCGAACAAGACTTCTCGCTTCAAGAAGCTTTAGAGTCAAAGATGTGAACAATGTTTTTGAAGTTTCCGACTCTACAGGGAACTTCCAAATCCTCGTGAATTTGGCTATTGTTGACATATTAAGATATGCCTCCAGCTATGAGGAGAAACTAAGACTGAACATCTTGAAACTTGAACAACGTAGCTGCTAACAGCGTTCCGCCATCCTAGATGAGCATTGCCATAATCTGACGGTTTATAGCTACTTAGAAATCAGCTATAATTTTCGACGGACCGTCCTCCTTCCCGGTTCAAAAGCGATCTTTATGTCACGAGCGTGTGTGCCTTTCGTGTAATCTGATCTATGTGGGCTGCCCAGATAAGTCTTGTATCTAGTGTTATTTGACTGTTTGAAATCATTATATTAAATTTCTAAGGAACTGAGTTCAACGAGGTATCTGTATGTGTCTCGCGGATGCTAAGATCACATCTGCGCTCTTACCAGGACTGATAGATATCCTTCAGGCTAGCACCAGTCACTGTTCGAGTGAAATAAGGTAACTCTCGAGCTATCGGACGAGAGTTGTAGTAATGATCGAAATGGTTACTTTCGCATATCGGGCCAATTCGACCTCACGGGAAGGTGTAGGGATGTCTTTGGTATACACGCTGTAGGTTAGGATGAGATAACGCATCCCTTCTCCGCTCCTGCACTCATGACGTAACGTAGGGCATAATATTATGTCGCCTATAGGAGTGAAATGACAAACGTCCGGGCAGAGAGTTACATTCACTAAACCTTGTGTATGTAATGCAACCATCACAGAGAACAATTGTCCAAATCATGTTCAATGCCTATAAAGTTGCCAATATTATCGGCAGTTTTGGTATTTCAGCGAAAATATTATACATTACCAGAAAAAATTATATTTGATTATTACAGGGGAATTATAAAGTCATTTAACAAAATTTCTAGTTTTACCTGGCTCAATAGAGAAGCACTTCGTTGATTGGAAAACAACTTTAGGGAAATATGATATGTTCTCTATAAAAAGCAAAACATAAAATCCGAATGCTTATTAAGATATATGAGACATTTAGACCCAAATTTCTCAGAAATACTTTCTTGCGCTGGAAACATCTTAAAATAACATAACTACTGAATAGTTCAAATTTAAACCATACGTCATTCATATCACAAGGTATGTGCCTTCTATGACTGTGAGAATGACATCCTGTTGCGAGAATGTTAATTATAATTTCACCGGGACTCCTAATTTGACTGCCCGGACCGTGAACCGCAATGGGCACAAAACTAGAGAAGTCAGTAATATTGGACATTTTTCAATAGATATATAAGTTACATGCTGAGGAGTACATATCTAAATAGTTCTGGTACGATCATTCGATGAGCTTGATATACGTTTGCATAATGGAAGCAGGTTGAGCAACTGTTTAATATAACAGATATAACAACTTGGTTACATCTGCAGATCTCAGTGAATTTCAACGTGGTGTGATTATACCTAAGCAGCAAATCTATCAGTTATATTTCAACCCTTCAGATGCTACCAAAATCAAACCTATCGAATATTATAAAGTGGAAAAGTGATAGTACTACCACAAGAAAACAACCTGGTAGACGGTAAATTATGATTGAAAAGGATTGTCTGTTTTTGAAAAGAGTGAAATATAAATATCACCAGTTGTAAGTTGAATCAAACATCCAAAAATTCAACCGTGCTGTGAGCATTGAAATCACGCTGTATGTTGTGGTAGTCTGATGGAATGACTAAGCTGTAATTATTACCAGAGGAACGATATCTCTCTGCCTATATTGGTAACAATAGTGAAATTTTAAGATGATGGAATGAATTATTGAAGCAGGAAATACTGTATCAATGTATAGGTTCTTCCTGTATAACCTAACGGGAACACGGCGTTTCACCTCTCCCGAGCTCTTGATAGATTCCCCCACTACCGGCTGCCTTTGAGCGCGCACATCTGCTAGCAGCGGCACTCGGCAGTTCTGTATCGTCCGGCAATATGAACAGGCGATTGAATCTAAAGCAACGCATTTTTGTGTGTAAAAGTTATTTTCATTGTGAATCACGAAGCCGTGTTCGCACAGAGTATATTCAAAAATTCCCTGGTGAAGTGCATACTTTCAGATTTACAATTCACGAGATTGTGAAGAAATTCGAAACCACTGGTTCTGTGTTAAACAAAAAAACGAAAGCGTTAAACGTACAGTTTTAACGGAGGACGAAATATACGCAAATATTGAACGTACACCAAAATTAGCACTACAGGTGGGAATTTCACAGTATTCTCACACACAGCAACTAAATTATTAAAACTAAAACCTTGTAAGTGTACGTGTGTCCATTGTTTAAACCAAGGTGACCCAGCAGACTGAAAATTCAGAGAGGTACCGAAATGACATTTTGACTCCATTTTTTTCGTGAACTAACAGAAGAAGAGAAATCATGTAGGTGGTTTCAACAATATTCTGCAACTGCTCATGCAGGAGAGGAGTCCATGAAGATAATTAGGGAAGTGTTTCAAGATAGGGTGATTTAGTGCTTATGTATAGTCCTCTCGCTCCCCTGATCTAAGAGTGTGCGATTTTTACTTGTCGACAAAGTTTACGAGACAAATCCTCATACATTGGAAGAACTAAAACAAAATATTAGAAATGAAATCAGAAACATTACAGTGGCCTAACTTAATCAAGTGAATCAGAATGTGTTTTCCAATATAATGCCTGTTTAGCCGAGAGAGAACGACATTTCCAGCATCTTCTATAAGGTAAGGTATGCATGTTTTACGCGCGCAGGCTGTGGCACACCCAACCGCGCACAGACAAAACGCCGTGTGCCCGTAAAGGTTATAAATGAAGAACCCTGTATTGTCATTAAATAGAATTCAGTATTATTAAAAAAAAATGTTTTAATTTTATTTTACTGATCTCAGTACACTTAATAAGTTTTTATTTAAAACATTTCCATGTATCAATAGGTTATTATATTTTCATCCTTAAACTTTTTCTGATAAGAAATTAACTTTTGAAATGTGGGTCTGTTTTCGTGGAAGGTGTTGGTCTTCTAATAGAACGGGATGGCATTCTAAATGCTAAAGTAAATTCAGACATTGCTTGGTTCTGTACTATGATAAATTGGATGTAATCAGTAAGTAATAATTTATGATTAATATTAATATTTCCCAACAAAAATTTAATATTTTATCATAAATTAAAATAAATGACCAGTTTGCCGATGATCACTGTATGTATCAGCATGATAATGATTCTGGTCATAAAGGTCTGTAGATGTAGTTTGGAGTAAGAACGTTTAGGCTGGCTGAGGGATTTGATTTCAATAGGACTGAATACCCGTATGATGAATTAGAACACAAATTCCAAGTATTCAAATGTATGTTTACACCTCTCCATGAAAAATGAGATAGCATCCCTCCATAGACGTTCAGATACCTACTAGAGATTAATCTGTCATAAACACAAATAGTGGACCTACTCCTTATTAAATTTCAGTATCTGAATGTGTGTCAAGGGGAAAGGTTAACTTAGAATTGTTAATGAGTGTCCTTAACCTTTAAATTGACAAAACACTAATTTCTTCTGTTAGTTATTTGAATGTAGCGAACCGCAGTGAAAACGGAATCTTGTACAACTGCATTATTAGGTATATTGTGTAATTATAGATGGATTTAAGTGGTTTATTTTTGTTCGTTTTCTTCTGATTTATTAAACATATTAAATTAATTGAACCAACTGATGTATCCAAAAGGATACATTACGAATTTAAGGGTTAACATTCTTGTCATATACTGTAAATTCGCATAAAATTATCTTTTTTTCCTCCTATTTAATGTCGATGTATCTCAAAGAAAAATGCATATTAACTTCCCTTATTACTGGACAGAACTCCGAATTAAAAGTTAACTTCTTAGAACAAAAGAAATGAATACCACAGAATGCAAGGCAATGCATACCATATATTCATAACGCCAAATTACAAGAAGTTAAAGACATCTGATGAGATAAATTTCCAATGAAACGAATATCTTGAAAATCATAAATTACACATATAGTATGTTTCAATACATGTACCGAAATCACTTTTTTCGGTATGTAACAGCATAGCTGTTTTTCCTTTGCAGTGATGTTATAGAACAATGCCAAATTCCTATCTTCGTTGTCCTCTCTGTATGTACCTCCCCCTCCTTTCCTTCTGCGCTGCGTGTGACAGCGCAACTTCCCCTCGTTATCGAAAGCCTTAAATAAGCTGTGCAAGTTAGTATATTGGCCATCATCAACTTTGGGATCGTCGTGGTCAGGTCTACTGTAGCTCGAGGGAGGTGTTTGGTTTCATCAGTCTCACAAGCAAGGGTAGGGCAACCGGACTGTGAACTCTAGCCCTCGGTTGGACTGGATTGTGTGCGTGTATGTATGTATGAATATTGTTATTATTATTTCTTTTTTTATTATTGTTGACCGAGTTTGTTAATTTATTTATATATTTTAACGGTCAAGAAGATGAATTTTTTTGTTAAATTTTGTATTATCTGACTTATAATTATCATTAAAAGTTACTTTTTAGTGAACGTATGTTTACTAATTGTGTAGCTAGTCATGTTTCATATTGATATATATATTCTAAAGCTTTCTCAAACCAAATTAATCCCCCTTTTTCCTTCTAGCTTCCCTGATTATAATACTGTTTAGATTTCAGTACTATATGTTAAGTAATTTACAAAGGATAGGTGGATCAATCTTTGCCTTCTATGGGCCCGGGCAAAGGAATGTTGATATAGTCACTCAAAACATTCAAACCCAATGTTATTATATGGTAGGATTAATACTGGGGGGTGCCCTGGGGACTAAATGGGCAAATATGTGCTGGGTATTATTGATTTTCACATAAAAATAATATATAACTTTAAAAATAATTAGATACAGTATGAAGAAAAATAGAGGTAATATCATTTCTTACTGAAATACTGCATTGAATAATGTTACATCTAGTTGAGTTTGCTTAGCACCAAAAGCAGTAACAAAAATGGATTCACCGCATTACTTACTACCAACTGGTTGTCAGATCGTTTGTTAATAATGCCCTGCAGATATAGGACATAATGATATAATGCATCCCTGACCGCTAAGTAAAGAGGCTTGCTAAAAGTATCATTAAGGGGACGAGTGGAGTGAGATGATACATGGCCGCAACAGATACTCGGCACTCACATAAAGCGAACACAAGCCACAAAAGAAGTCGCACTCCCTGAAATAGGCTTACAGAGTTTTATGGTCAATATATTTTACTGCAAGCTTCCTCACGTCGCACACTCCCCGCCCTATTTTAATAAATGCACTTACTTACTGAGCCTTGCGATGTTGCCAACATGAGCATCTCATATAGTGGAATCGTCTTTATATTTAGTAATGACCCTGATTCAATCCCCGGTCAGGTCTGCTCTAGATGTTAACCAAATACGAAGACTTCGAAAAAAAGATTACATTGTATTCAAACAAGATCGCAGTGGAAAAAATAATGGTACAGCTGACAAAAATGAAAGTGACCATACTCTTTTGTAGTGAATACATTCTAAGTTCTACTTCGGATCAGGTACTGTTAACAATAGAAGCGCTTGTAAGATGCACAGATTGTTGAAGTAGTTTCTGGATTGTGAATGTTAAGAAATGTCTACCCCTCATGAAACAGCGGTAATGCGCTTATTTTGTTAATTAAATGTTGTGAGTTCGAAGCTTGTTCCAAATTTCATTTTTATAAATTTTCAGACGGAGGTCCAACAACGTGTAACAGTACCTTCAGCGAGTAGTAGTGAAAGTACTCGAACGAACCTTAGTTTTTTAGACAGGACTATTTTCATGTTTTGCAACTGTACATTTAAGTAACAAGATAAATAATAATGTATTCCTAATGGTGTTGGGGCCTCAATGGATAAAATTTCCCATGTTCATGCACATGGTCCTCTTTTTATAATAAAGATAACGAGTAATTGACAATAACATTCTTAGGAAAATTCTTGGACCAATGAATAGATAGGTGAATGGAGCAGATACATAACAGTGAGCTATGTGATTTTTATGGGAAATCAGATTTAATAAGAACATTTAAGTCTCGTAGACGGCTATGGCCAAGACATATAGTACGAATGTGGAATGAAGGAGGATCTTGGAAACTCCTTGTACCAAAACCAGAGGGGAAAGCGCACAGGAGGCAGAACTACAATGTGATGCGAGAATAACATAAATAATTATTTAGAATAAGTAAATAATACAGGTGTGGCGTTTTGTTCTTATTTAACCTCGTTCTACTACCATTTTGCGTCCACGCGGGGTTATATTGTTGATCACTATTTTGATTGGAAAGCATAGATTGTTCAAATTGTGACATCTTTGCCCGGGCCCATAGAGGCAAAGAGAAATTCAACTTTCTTCACTAAATTCTCCCAATATGCAATGTTTACTGACTTATAAAATACAATCGTGGAAGCTTTGTGATAAAGGAACTAACACACGCTTGAGCAAGCTTTTGGAATTTGACTTTTATATCTGACTTATGCTAACTACTGAATGAATAGGCATAGAGTAAGTAAAAAGCACAACTAAAGCTTTTAATGCGAGTCAAAATATAGTCAGATATAATATAAAGATAAATAAATAAATATTCAATTTACGAAGAAAAGAAATCATTGTAGATCATCTATACAAAAAGAAAATATGATATAAATCATCACCTGTGTACCGAAATGGACATTACATGCATTATCACTCACTCTAGTCCAGCCTCGGGTTGGGGGAAATACTATCCTAGCGTCCCCACCCTGGCTTACTGGACTAAACAAACAAAATCAGCTCTCCTGAGCTGCTACGACCAGACTCCAATGGTGACTAAGTAGATGATGATTCGATGTTACAAAACACAGCTATTTATGAGAGTTCACAGGGAGAGGGGAAATGCGCGATAGCACAGGGTGCGCACTAGGAAAGGAAGGGATAGATAGGAAAGCATTTTGCACTGTTCATAAAGATGACACTCGAGATGGAGACGCGATGACGTATAGTTTGCGCAGTAAGACGTAATTCCTGTATCGAAATGTCCATTTCGGTACACAGGTGATGATTGTAAAACCTCATGTCGGATAGGGATGAATGTCCGCGCGGCCATGAGCTATGGGTTTGATTGTGCCAGAGAGTTAGCTGGTAATTAAATGCCTTGGTTTTTGAGACCACACTTCCCTATTTACTCCCCGTCTCGAACATAAAACTTAGATAGAGGAAAATATGTTTTAGCGTATCCATTCCATAAAAAATGTAATGTGTAAACCCTTTACTGGTGTCGAGCGTAATCGCAGATCGGGTTGTAAAGTGAGATGAGATGAAATCCCTATTATTGAAAATCTGTTATAAACACGAACGCTGCTAAGCAAGTCTGTCTCACCTTCACAAGTCAGATAAAATGAAACAAAATGAATTTATGGATAGGGAGAAGTGATGGAATCAAGTATTTGGCATGGAAAAATGAGAGAAACCCCGAGGAAAAACCTTCCTTCTTCCACCACGAACTCCAGATGGGGTGGCAGATATGCGATCTCGGGTCTCTACAGAGGTAGAGGTCATGTAACTAACCACTTGTGCCACAGACGCGCGTCCATATATATAAATAAATAAATATCTTAATATTTTATTTAATTTTCTAGTACTTTGTTTGTGCGTATACAGGGCGTAACTAAATTCCCAATACAGACTTTGAGGACCTATAGCGGGGACCAAGACGGTTATGTTTAGCATACAAACTCATGTTCGGAAACGTACTGTTTTTCCGCTGCACGCAAAATACCACAACACAAGTTGCTCTCTCTGACGCCTGCTACTTGTCGTTTGCGTCCACAAGAAGGACTCGTTGTGACGACCATGTACGTCAACACAGACTCGGTACTACCGCATCATGCTTTTTTACAAAATATCACCAATCCTTGTTCCTGCAACATCTGCCGCAGACATAACCTATGCCAATAAGTTTTCTTCGTATGTCACAGGGGTTTCGTAAATCAGGAATTTCAAGTGACCCCACAGGTAGTAGTCTATGTGTAAAAGGGACAAGAGACAGGATTTTAGAAATAAACAGCAGCATGTACTCCTCTATATTTCGCACAGGGGCTGCTTTACGGGGTCGATGGCATTGGTATAATACCTTCCATGCCCAGAAGAGAATCAGCGGCGGCCTCTTCACATCCTTGATTTTCGCTATCCTTTTCTTGTAGGTCGACAAACAAATCGATCGACCGCTTTGTCCATTAAACCATCTTTTCTCCAATAAAACTGTTTCTCCTCTTGAATATGTTCACACGCCATTTTTCAGTTTTCTGATATCACTTTCAAAGAATTTTCAAACAGACGTTTTATATCACTGGATTTGAATGTTAAGTTTTGTTTTGCTACGTCATTCTTTACTTGGGCCCAAATTAATTCAATCGCGTTGAAGCTGCAATGATACGATGGGAGACGGAATACAGTATGTCCTTCAAACTCCGAGATTGTATCGATTTCATATTTTCTAAATCTATCTTTTTAATTTTATAATCTTGTATAGCCTCGTGGGTCATATTCAATATTATTTTCCTGTAACCATTTTTGTATGTCTACTTTTAGAACAGATAATCCATCCATCCAACCATCCATAGTAATTCTGCCCGAGGGCATGCTATGTTTTGCAGCTTTAGTAGGGAATTAAAGATGTGGTAGCTTCCCGTTACTTTCCACATCGATGAAGGATGATGATAATTATAAGGATGATGACGATGGCCGGATGATTTTCAGGGACCGTTGGGCCCTTAGTTTCCTGACATTTATCATACAGGTGGGGAAAATCTCAGAAAAGAAACCTTCACCCAGGAGTCTGTCCCGATCGGCAATCGAACCCGCTGGGTGACAACGGACTACGCTACCTCGAGACAACACCGATAGACAGTCGATGATATGGGAGCTTTATTTAGTTCCACGGAATGATAGGATGAGTTATCCTTTACAATAACGCCATGTTGGGGAATATTTTGTAGAAGCTTATTTAAAAAAAAAACAATCTTTGAAAACGGAGGCGTCCATCTCCTCATGGCATTTCTTCGTTGATTTAGTTTGAAAACACGGGAGGGCGTTTGGAATAAATCCCTCAGACCAACCTGCATGTATGATGATAAACCCGTTGTCCTTTACCTATGAACACATTCATGGGATTTCTGCTGTTACCACAACTTTGATGTAGTATGGTTCACGTTCATCCAAGTTTTGTCCATATAAGTGATGTCGGTCACCTTCTCTCAATTCCCGAATTTTCCGTAAGAAATAAAATCTCTTGGCAACTATATTTGGTTTTACCATTAAACACTTTCTTCCCTGAATGTTCTTAGCCTAACGAAAATTTAGAGTTTTCAATACCTGTATTACAACCCATGTGCTACCCTCAAGTAAATTAGTCACCGTCAAGCTTTGTGTATGTCGGATAAACTATGTACGAAACGTGTTTTATAAAAAGAATAAATTCTTCTCTTAATGATAGCTGCTGGAAACAAATCTATTTTACTTTTTCTTGGTGTGGTGTTAAGCCCTTTTGTTTTTGCTAGATTTTCTAAATTTGGTTCCCGTCCTTTCCGCATCTTTATTTTTATTTAAAATTCTGTATACGCTTGCGCGAGATATTCCAGTAACAGTTGTAGTTCTCTTCATGACGTCAGCGACTGATATTATAGGTTTTCCTTTTCTTAATGCATCAAATTCGTCTGTGAAAAACTTGTGAACATTTATTATAATTCCTCTTCCATCCAACTGCAAATATTTCCCTTTTGTTCCAACGCCCGTTTGCAGAATAACAATAACCAAAACAAATATATATTAATATGGCAATAGGTTAAATATTTCTACCTTTTGAAACATTTCTGAACGACGGTTTTTAACACCAAAATTAAAACAGGAGGACCACTTTAGCACAACAATAAATACTATAATAATAATAATAACGATAATAATAATAATAATAATAATGATAATAATAATAATAATCCCTGTTTGGTTCGTCTTCCGGGCAAAATGGCCGTGGTCCGGACTGTTCAGGAGTTCACAGAGAGCAAACAGGATCTCCTGATGAGGTCTGCCGCAGCAGTAGGCGAAACGTCGAATTTCGAGAAACCCGGACCACGACCATTTAGCCCGGAAAACGAACCAAATAGGAATCAAGACGCCGGCCGTGAAAGCCTACAATTATAAATAATAATAATAATAATAATAATAATATAATAATAATAATAATAATAATAATAATAATAATAAATGATTGAATGTGAAAGCGCGAAGGGAACACAAATAATACAGTTCGCAATAATGAAACAACACTAATGAACTGACACACTGTCTGACACTGATGATAGCTGCAAGAATGCACTTAACGTGAGGGTATGTTTTTTTTCAAATGACCAATCCTACCCCCCAACTGCAGGCAAACGAAGCGGTATTCGTCTCATGTTATTCCTCGGATAGTTTAGTGGGATCAAGTCAGGAGAACGTCAGAGTCTGTGGCGCAGAAAATGCCGGAGATTATAACGTGTGTTGTGGTATTTGAGTCCGTGTAGCGGAAAACGGTAAGTTTCCGGACATGAGTTCCTATGTTAAAGGTAACCGTCCCCACTACACAGCCTCCAAGTCAGTAAGTGGAATTAGTTACACCCTGTACATATAGTCGGTCTCAACCAATTAAAATTCTAATTATATTTGGGCTAATAATTAAACATATTATTGATATAACAAATAAAAGAACAAGGAAGATAAATCGATTAATATTCAAATCTCCATGTATATAATCATCTCTATACCTTCACTATGTATTATCTAGAGTAATGTAATGTTGTAAATTAGCATAAGTACAGCAGTTAAAATTGCACACAGCTCTGTGACAAAATAACTTTAAACATAGTTCAGAGAATCTTAATATCCTTAAACAAGGAATCAGACGATCATAGAAACCATACAAAGAAATTTTATGTCTATATCCATTCCTAGCACGTATGAACAATAACCATAGCATATAGTATTATATTTTACGTGGATTTTTGGTGTATGGGGAATTTTCTAGCTGTATTCTGTTTATAAATCTTACAGAAAATCCTGACAAATGTATTTTACACACTGAAGAAGAAACATTACGAGAATAAAAATGATAATAATATGGGATTCTAATACTTAAATATTTCTGATTCTTCCTTCGAGGAATTTCCCAGTGGTTAACAGCATCATTGATGAAGACTTAGTAGTTGATGTTTTTTAGGGCATTATAACGATTCATTAGTTACCAGGTGCGTAAAAATAGCATCATGCGTAGAGTCGTACCGTGATCACAAATGCTCGTGTTTAGAAAAATATCACTTTCTCTGGGGATGATGAAAATTAATTTCTCATTTCTTTATTTCGGAATAAAATTTACATAATTCAGATTTTTAAAAATATTTAACTCATGCTCCAAATGGGAGTCAATGACCAATCACAATTGAATGCACTTTGATTTACAACCAATCAGAGTCGTTTTTCGCCTCGATTGTATCAATTTAATTTTATTACTTTAATATCAAGTTCCTCCGTTTTAACATTCTGAATAGGTCAGACCATTATTTTGCAGTGACTGACTCTCTAAGAAATACGTTGAAGATAAATATTTATGTATTAAGATGTAAGAATCCTACAATGCATGTGACTGCCAGATTGTATAAATAGTGCACGAATGTATCTAAATAGTACTTGCGGTTTATAATATAAAAACATTTGTAGCAATTGATTATACCACAAAAAGAAAGAAACCACTCTTTGTACATTCTTAATGTATTATTTACCAGGTAATAACGTTCAGAAAAATATAATTGACATATTTACATCATCCATCCACCCATACTAATTCTGCCCGAAGGCAGGTCCTTCACTGCAATCATAGCATTTTCATGCTATGCTTGTAGCTATACTAGGAATTGTACGTGTGGTAGCTTCCCGTTGCTTTCCACACCGGTGAAGGATGATGATGATGATGATGATAATGATATGATAAGGATGATGATAATGGCCATATGATTTCGGGGACCGTTTGGGCCTTTAAGTTTTCCTGACATATGTCTTGCAGGTGAGAAACTGCCCCGACCGGGGATCGAACCCGGGCCCGCTGCGTGACAAGACAGCACGCCACATCGAGACCACAGCAGTGGACATTTACATCATAGGACATCAGAATTTAATTGATATGCAGTTTGGTGTGTTTTATTTTTTCTCCACTAATTGCATTGTTACAATATTGTGATCCGTTGGCAATAAATAGTATGATCTGGTTGCAGTGATGAACAAGTGAAACATAACGTTTCTCATTTGTTTTCAAACATCGCCTTTTGCATTAGCTATATAAATATTTTAAAATAACTATATTTAAATAATGGTTTGTGAGTAAACAGTTTAATTTTATTCGTTAAATAGTCCTAACAAATGCGACTCTTGATTTCCAAATTCTCTAAATAAATTGGAAATCGCTCGTGGCATTACTTAAGTAAAAGGTGTTATGAATAGGCAATCTAATAACGTGTGTGTAGTTTCCAAAGTCGACAAATGTAATCTTCGTACTTGAGTTTCACCTTAGGCGGATGTATGGCATTATTGGCATCAATATTTAGTTTTACAAACAAATTGGGCAGACTATGTTGCGTAGATGACGTGTAATTGCATTGCGTGTATTGAGGAGTGTGGGATGAGGGTAGGTTTTTAAATGTATTTATAGCGTATGTATAGTGGTGGACGATGATGATGGGAAGGGAGAAGGTGAAACCCGGCTCCGTTCCTAGCCTGCGCCTATGTGTCCACTAGGCTTAATGTCCCCACCCGACGTATAAATAGCTATCTCAGTAACACATGCTTTCTCAATATATTGAGGAGGAATTTGAAATGTAATCCAGGCACCTGGCGCACACGCCGTAGCACAGTTAGTTAAGGCAATATGCTATCAGCCGGAAAATCGCGTGTTCTAGATCCAATGGGAACAGAATTTTTAAAATGACCTAAACATTTTGATGGCTCCATGGTCTGAAGTAAACTCAGCCTTCAACTCAAATGAGTACAAGAAGCATGTTCTGAGGGTAGAGTCTACCGTCACGTAGAGCTGACATCTCATGTAATTTATGTAGAAAGGTGGGTGCCTTAACCTTCTACTACTCCAAGGACTTCCTAAGACTTGTAGTGGGATCACTTTATCTTTTTATATGGTGCAAAATATGGAGATTATTTATTGTGCAAAGTCATCCCTAGTATACTAATTCCGAAGTAACTTCCAGTTCTATTGTAAACAGACTTACACATACATAAGGACTTAATTAGACTAAAAGTAAGATACATAAAATGTAATTTCCAAATATGGGTCTCACGGGCAGTAATCCGTAGGCCTACGTGTTGTTGATAGTCCGCTACAATAAGTTTTCATGATTGATAATAGGCCTAATATAACTTAAAACAAAAAAGAAATCACAATAATATTACAATTACATAACAATACAATAACATTATACATTAACTAGGTTATGTAGAATTATTAAGAATTAATGGTATTGCAATTTAACATATTTATTTATTCATGAATGAGCGTTGTTCTTATTTTCCGCGTTTTGTCAGAAATTTACCCAGTTTATCCAATTAACTGGGTTTACATAAAGTATTACTCCGCCGACGTTTATTGGGGGAACTGTAGTATAGTACTTTTCCAGCCATATGACAATTGTGTATGGAAATGTCAATGATAGAATCAGTATTCTTAGCAACAAAATATTTCATGGTAAATAAGACTCAATACAAGATACTATTGTAGCAATAATTTGGGACTTCCCATATTTCTTATTTATTTAGGACAAAGAAAAATTGTATGACAAAAAATGATATATTGGCCAAGCTAATAAGATATTTACGCTTTTTTGCTGGCGTCCTTTATTTACAATTTCATTAGTACGAACATAATTTATGCTCCATGTTGACACACCTGTAAATTCTGCTGTTATTTTCACCACATCCTGAATGAATAATATGGGATATATTACTAAATTGTTTGAAAATAATTTGCTCCCCTCCGATTTCAAAAGCTTTCGTTTCCGGTGTTAAAAATTCTACATAAGCGGCCATTTTTAAATAATTGATTTTTCAATGTATTCTGCATTGCCCATGCGTTAAAATAGGACAATATTTAATGAATATATTAAAATTGTACTTATATATCTTCAAACTCTCCCATATAACATATAAAGACACATGCTATATTATATATATATATATATATATATATATATATATATTATTTGTCTACCGCTGTGGTCTCGAGGTGGCGTGCTGCCTTCTCACGCAGCGGGCCCTGCTTCGATCCCCAGTCGGGGCAGTTTTTCTGGGTGAGGTTTTTATCGAGGTTCTTCCTCACTTGTAAGTCAAATCTCAGGAAAACTTTAAGGCTCAAACGGTCCCCGAAATCATACGGCCATCATCATTATCATCATCTTTCACCGGTGTGGAAAGCAACGGGAAGCTACCACACCTACAATTTCCTATTAAAGCTGCAAGCATAGCATGAAAATGCAATGATTGTAGTGAAGAACCTGCCCTCGGGCAGAATTACTATGGATGGATATTTTATTACTCATTATTTTTATTTCGAGTGTTAGAGAGCAAACTACATTTTCTTTCAACACTCAAAGGTAAAATTGCTATTCGATTAATTAAAATGCAGTCATACATATGTTTTGTTTACAGTATAATTGGGATTTAGCTTGGAATTGGTATAGCCCCTAGGTTGAGAAAAAATCGACAAAATTTCCAATCTCGCCGAAATAGTGGGCAGATCCACAGAAGCTGTTTGAGTTAGCGAATCAAATTGTACCAGCAACTAGGTTATCTGTAATGAGACTGTCAGTGTAGACACAATCAGGTCTTTCAATTTAATAAAAAATATTAGTAATCCAATTGTTTTTACAGTAGGTCATATGTAGATCTGCTTTTATTTGAACAACATTTATTGTTGATACAATCTTTGAAAATCCAGATGTTCAAATTTAGAATCAGACTTCCAGTATTGAACATTGAGAGACCCTCTGATATTAAATAACAAATAACAAATTTTGTCAGTTAGGATATCTGACTAGCAATCCAGAGACAGGTAATTCGATTGCCAGCTTTGCCAAAGAAAGTATTGTTTCATTAAGCTCTGATACGGGGTTAATTCGGAATACTGAGGCAAAGCAAGTATTATTTCAAGTGATGAAAAGTGATAATATCCGGTTAAGAGAACTAAAATAATATTTTATATATCACCTTACGCTAATCACATGATTCCCAATGTTGTTTCCTGCTTTCGCAACAAAAAATAATATAATTTGACTTTGTTCTTCCACAGTTGTCGTGTCAACGTAAATAACAATTATATGTACTCTTAGAAATTTTGTCCATAATTAAACTAACTACCTATTAGCTTAGCAGTGAACATAATGCAGAAGTATTGCGCATGCAGTAGAATTCTATAACGTAATGCTCCCCTTCCAGTCAGCTTGTGATGGATTCCCGTGTTCTCATGATTTAGTTGTAACCTTGGGAGGCATTCAATTACATCAGCATCGTTGTTATTAGTTATTTCGTGGTGTCGTTTTACTGATGAAATCAACTCCATTTCAAGTGATGCGGATATTGACTCTAAATGGTATAAAAAGGGGTACCGAGCAAAAAATAAGTCTGGGTAGTGAGAGATGTATAGTCAAACAAGAATGAATTAGCGCTGCAAGCTATAACTTAACTCTATAGGCTGTGAATCCATAATTACAATGAAGATTATCGAATGCTCCCTATTCTCAACTAATTGAACAGAATATATCTTCGATATCCAGTTACCTAATATCCATTCTATTAGTATTTTCCTACCAAAGCCTAACACTTCCTAATAATCTGTCAAAGACAATTTATAAATAATTTTTGTCTTCCATTTGATCTGTATGAGCTATCTGAATCTCCTAGACTAAATGAACCTGACTATATTAGGGCAACGATATAAATTATGGTGCTGCTATTTGAAACGTATCCTCCATTATCGTTCTATATAGGTCAGAATTCGTCTTAGTATCCTATTTTCGAACAAAATTGAATTTTTAATCATTTAGGGATTTATGGAAAGCTGTGTAAAGGGTATACCCTGTAATGGGTATCATTGAATGAAACCAGCAATGATTGCAAATCCCGTTTTCTTTCCATAATCTAAGAGATGAAGACGAAAAAATTTATATTGTGATTTCATTCATTTATGTTAAACGTCTGAATACATGTTGAGTGCCTAATAACATTGTTCGCCGCAAATAATGATTTTTGACTGATTGTTGTTTGAGACCATGAAGACTCCTTGTGACGTAGTTCGGTCATATTTTGAAGACATGCCATTAAATCCCGATTGTTGATTTATAATAAAACAAACCGACTACACGCATTTTTGAAGCAGAATTTAAACGTAATGAATGGGAAAATAATGCTTAAACATATTATAGGTAAAATATTACAATGCATTAACAGCAGTAGGATATGGGACTGAGAATAGATATGTAATGTTAGAGGGGAAAAAAATTGATACATGGACTTACAATAGGACAGAAAAAGAAACGGTATAAAAGGAAACGATATGTCGGCACGACTTAGCGACTTGCCCCCGGCTTCGAATCAAGCTGTGTAAACAGAGATAGGAGGCAGCACTGTCCCAGGCGGCGTCTCTCTGTTTGAACATGCAAATTGCGGATTAAAACGGTTTGCATAAGCCAATAATTTGGGTGGGGATTCTTTTCGTCCCCTCTACTTCCGGTACGAATTTCATGTGTGATCCTTCAGTATGTCGCCCTGTTTCACAACCTTAAATCAAATATGACAAATCACTATATTATTATAAACAATATGATATTATATTGTTCCAATTTATTTAAGATCTAACTGTTTTATAAAATATCTCAATATTAAGATTATCAAAAATCAAAGATGAAAATGGATTACAAATTAGAAGCATAGGTATTTATTCAAAAAACTTCAACCAGTTCTCCAGCACAATTTAATATTTATTTCTATGATACAATTAGAATATGGAAAGCAGATAATGGCACAGGATTTAAATGAAATACAAGGTCCTAATATCTCCATAAGATAATATTTTACAAAAGGCATTTCATAATTTGTAATGTAATAAAGATGTATAAGTTATAAATTTTAATTAATAAAAGTAAATTGCTAGCTCTGTAGGAAACATCAAATAAGGAGCAAAATTGTTCACAAATGTATGCTAACAGAAAACGTTCACATAATCAATTACTTAGGATATCAGATAGACGGTTATGTTATATTTTAATTAGAAATACAAATTACAGCATACCCTAAATATGTGAGGCACAATTTTAACAACTTAAGAAAAAATTCACAAACAGCTACAATTTTATAAAGAATTGGCAGTCCTGCAGTATTGTACAAAGGAAAGCTGGCACATTAACTAAAAGGACTTCCCATGAATATGAACTACTGAAATGAAATTTCTGAGATCTGCGGAAAGTTATAAATTAATATAGATGAAATAAGCCAAGAATCAAATATAATCTACAGGATATACATAAAAGAATATAGTGATTTGAAAGGTGTTGAATTATACTTTAACTATGACAAAAACAAAACTCATGTTAAATGAAAGAGTAACATATCCAGTTTACATTATAAGTTCATAGGTGTTCAATGTGAGCCCCGTTTGTTACATGACACACATCCAACCTGTAGACTAATTCTTCCCATACATTAATAAGCATGTCTGGATTGATAGCAGCAACAGCTTCTCGAATCCTGTTTCTCAACTCGGCCAGGTTAGCAGGCAATGGAGGCACGTAGACATTGTCCTTTACAAACCTCCAAAGGACAAAATCGCATAGGGTGAGATTCGGTGATCTAGGAGGCCACTGGAGATAAGCCTTGTCATCTGGACCATGACGACCAATCCAGTAATGACAGTGTGGAAGGTCTTACGAAAACGCGTCCCTACCGTTTGCAATTGTTACAGGCTCTAAAGCCTACTGATTACGCTGACTTTGCACTTGAAATGTTACAGCAGCAACATTCTCCTCAGACACTCTTGGTCATCCCAAACGTTTGCCTTTACACAGACAACCGATCGTTGTGAACTGATTATGCCATCGTCGGATGTTGTTGGCATTGGAGGGATCACGATTAAACTGCCTACGAAATACACGTTGAACTATCACAACTGATTTACAACTCTCAAACTGCAAACCACAAAACGCTTTCTGTTGAGAAGTTGGCATCTTTGTTATTATTGTTGACATACAAAACAAAATAAAAGAAAGCTATCCACTCACTCACACATATTTTTCCTGTTTCATTTCAGTCTACACACAATTTTCACATGAAACTATTATATTATTTAAGTACAACACGGTATTTAATTAAACATAGTTAAACATAATAAAATATGTAGACTATTTAAACCGGCAGTTTATTGATAAGAACAAAACAGGCACTAGGCCTATTACGCAAAGTCAAAGACGGAGGAGATAAAGACGACCATCGTCAAGATGGATAGGTTAAAGCATATAGTTCTTGGGGGGGAGCAACAAGCAAGAATGTTTACCCTAACCCCTTTAAGTAGAAGAAATAAAAGTTCAACATACACGGATGTTTATACCATCTGATAGTAATTGAGATTGTAGTCATTTATGTTACAAGATTCAAAATGAGATTTTATCAATTGAGATATTAACAATCTAAACACAGCTGAGAACGAAATTTCGAGAAGAAGTCTTTATGTGATGTATCATTACAATGAACAATAATTTTATTTCATATGCGAAATTAATTATGAAAATAAATAAATATTAATATCTGCTGTACCTATTTAACAACTGACATAAAACGACATCCGTAAATACTTTAGTTCACACTGAAATACCTCGTTCAGAATGTTGAGGTTATTAAGGTATATTTCAACATAAAATACGAATAATAGTAATTCATCCAAAACATATGCTAGTAAAGGTAAATTTGCTTAAAATTACAAATAGAAATATGCAGTCAATCAGACATTTGAACTATAAATTAATAGCAATATCGAACCCGTAAGTTCATGGCAGCGCGGATACAAGCTATCCCGATCTAACTTTTCCAATCATCCTTGTATATTCTACTTGATAATATATAATGATATAGCTAATAATATGTTTTATTTCTTCTGGCAGAGTTCAGGCAATAAGGCCTTCTCTTCCCCTCAACCAAACACAGATACAAATACATATTTGACAATATAGATATACACTATGGTAATTATAAATAGTTAAAGATATATTAAATGTTGCAATTAAATTTAATATTCAAACTACTTTTTATACCATAAAACAATAATAATGCTTACGATTATAATAATACTGATAATAATAATAATAATAATAATAATAATAATAATAATAATAATAATAATAATAATAATATAAATATGATAAATTATACGAGAAACTCCTATTAATATATTACGTTACACTGGGTAATTATGAATTCGAGGTTAGAGCAAATAAAGCAAATAATAATAATAATTTAGATTTCTTTTAAAAGACGCCAGTGCGTGGAAGAGAAGGCCACATGGTCATAGCTCCACCAGGCTAAATAAATCTATTCAATTCTATTCAAATGTCCGGCAGCCCCTTATTTCTTGTGGTAGGGAATTCCAGTTGCGAGAAGTGAAGATAGTATATGACATGGAGTGGTGCGATGTCCTATGTTGCGGTATATTAAGCAAGAGACTATGTTGTGATCGTGTGTTTAAGTTATGGTTGGAGGATAGATACTGGAAACGAGATGATAAATCATTGGGAGTCGAGGTATGTGGGATCTTAAATAAGAGAATCAGACAGTGCGATTTTTATCTCTCTTTTAGATGTAGCCATGACAGTTCGTGGAATAATGGAGAAATATGATCGAATTTTCGGACATTAAATATGAATCTGATACATATTATGGACACGCTGCAGTTTGTCCGACAGTCCGTCACTTATGTCAGTTAGTAGAACGCCACAATACTCCGTAGTCAAAAATGCGGTATCACTAAGGTTTGGATTAAAATCTTTTAAGAGCTGTAGGAAGAAAAAAAATTTAAGACCCTTTAGGGAATGCATTATGGAGATCTTTTTAGATGCTCGTTTTACTTGAGCATTCCAATTTAAATTAGAATCTAAGTAAAGTACCAACTTTTTAACGACATCGGTATAAGGAATGTATTCATTATATTATTTTTGGTCTGGACATCTTACCTCAATATTAATGTTGATTGGGAAAGCTGACGATAAACAGAATTGTTTTGAAACATGTCCAAGAACAAATCAACATTAATATTGAGGTAAGGTGTCCAGACCAAAAATAATATAATTAAAATAACCTCAAAATATAACTTCCTAAAATTAAATATTAATGTATTCATTACCTAACATGATAGCCAGCATATTGCTATTGGAGTTTAATAGTTTTGAATGCCCGATAATTATTGCTTCCGTTCTGTTTACATTTAGTTTTAGCTCAAATTGTCTGGACCTAAACGATATATGTCTGAGGTCAGTGTTTACTTTGTCAATGTATCCGTTAATTTCGTCAGGCCTGTAGTGTGTGTAAATCTGTAAGTCGTTGGCGTAAATTGATGTTTGCAGTTTTGTAGTTTCTTGGTCACGTCATTAATATAAATTGAGAAGACAAGAGAATAAGGGCAAGCACGCCGCCTTGAGGTACCCCTTTCCTCACCAAGCGCCAGGATGAAATGCGTAATAACGAAACAAATCAAAATAACTACAGTGCGAGTGCTAATTGATAAGGTGAAATGCAAATTATATTATAACTATGAAAAATATATTATTGTAACCTGGAATTATTTATTTAGACTTATAATGAAATAAGTCCTGATGATATCACTTATTTATGATCATATTATTTTTGCTTTTGCATGTTTACTTGAAAAAATATTAATCAAGTATTCCATGGTTTATTCATTTTTCGATGAAAGTGTTGTCCGTTTTTGTAAAATTTCAGTATATCTTACCGTAATATTCTATTTTCAGACATTTTTCTTAAATCATAAAGTAGGCCCCTACTGACATAGGATATAATATGAAATAAAATCGGTACTCTATTGCATTAGTTAAATTGGACGGGGTGTTATAATAACTGTGTGTGTGTGTGCGCGCGCGTATGTGTGTGTGTGTGTGTGTGTGTGTGTGTGTGTGTGTGTGTGTGTGTGTGTGTGATGTTGCACTAAATTATTTCCATACTACAACGCAATTTCTTCGCAATATTTGGAATACATTGTTTTCGCATTTCTTGAGAATATTTAATGTTCATAAAAGATATAACAAAACTCCATTGCGCAATAAACTTAGACGATCCTTGATCTATCAGTCAACTGCAGATTTCATATCTCCATGTATGAATCACACAGGTGGACCAACATCTAGCTAGTATATGGGGTAACATTTTATTTGCAAGTCGGGTCTCCAGCCGATGTAACTAGTTTTCTCAAGGTGGAGACACCAAATATTATAGATATTCAAATTTCTCTCGTTGTCTGAGAAAATGTATGCCCCAAGAAGATTCGAATCACCCCTTCCCCGATGGCTCTGAGACAGGTCATTATGTCTTAGTCAATTCGGTTCTGATATGAAACAAAAACAACCATTTATATGTTATCCAAGTTTTTTTTTTTTCAAATACTATGACAGTTATTTAATTGTATAATTTTAATTATTCATCAAGAATGTAACTGATCGTATTGGAAAACTGCTAAAGAAAGAAGACATAAAAGCAGTATACAGGCCTACCAGAAAAATCAAAACCCTTCTCAGACCGATTAAGGATCAACTTCACCCTCATCAATCAGCAGGCATATACAGGATCCAATGCAGTTGCGGCCAAGTGTTTATAGGCACCACAAAACGCAGCTTCACAACCAGATTTAAAGATCACGAAAGATACAGTCGTCTTAAACAAGTGGAAAAGTCAGCAGTAGCAGAACACTCTCTACTTGAAGGCCATACAGTACAATACAACAACACGGATATATTATCTAACTGCACACACTATTTTGCCCGTCTGCAACGAGAAGCCATTGAAATATGCAAACATCAAAATAGATACAACAGAAAAGAAGAATCGTTAAAAGTCAACAAAGCAAGGATACCAGTCTTAAAAAAAAGCCAGATGTAAACCCCAAATAGAACAACCTACTACAATATCGGACAGCAACCTCATTGGTGCAATGGGAGACCCTAATGCTAACAAACAAGAAGGCAGATACAATTTACGACCGCGCAGAGACACGTCGCGGATAAATGTATAAATAGGGCAGGTAGTCGACAAAATTGCCAGTTTCAAGACAACCCTTGAGGATGTCGGACGCAGTCTCTGGCGAAACGTCGGGGAACCACAAGCCTCAAGACCACGGCCAACAGCCCGGAAATCGTCTACAAGATAATCATAATAACTCCGGCCGTGAAAGCCTAAGTCAATATATAAAACAAAATGTCGACTCCTCAGCAACGAGCAAAAACTCTTTACTGGTATGTAAAAGACCATGCGTTTGCGAATCCAGTACAAGATCGTCATGATTTACGAACCCGTATCCTTGACACAATTGCAACAGTACCAATGGACATGTTGGACAGAACGTGGCACGAAATCGAATACAAACTTGATATTGTTCGTCTTACTAATAGTGCACATATAGATGAGTTTTGGTGTATGGCAATGAAAATTCCTTGAATTTCTGTTTCGTTTAATACGACCTCATTACATGATTCCGCATACTTTGTTAGTTATGATTAATTAAAATGTGGGGGTTTTGACTGGGACACTCTGTATCGTAGAGTGCATCTTAATGTCATGAGTATTGGATTAAGGGCTACAATTAAATTGCACATATCTAATTAAAATATCTGTGATAGTGAATTGTTTACATCTCAACACAATTTTGGACAATATCGTTACAGTTACATTTATATTTGGTTTTCAGTGATTTTTTATTTTAAATACATATTTTTGGACATAAAATAAATGAAGATATTATAAAAAGCTTAAATATTATTAATTTAATAAATAGAATTGACAGTATGGGAAACAGCTGAACATTAAGAGAATGTCTATAGATAGAATCCTCCAGTTGTTATTAAAGTACAAACCAATAGGGCATAGAAGTGTTTTTACTAGATGGGAAGATTAGTTAAATGCCACTTGATGTGAAAACAGGTCAAAAGGTCTAATTTTATAAAGAAGAAGATAAATATGTTAATATGTTATTGCAAATATTTTAAAACAAACTCTGATGTAAATGTATATAGTCAACTTAAGCAATGAAAATACGTCTTATACAAAGTAATGTGTGTCATCATTTTTATAAAGTAGTAATATATATGAGGGCTGTTAAAAATAATGAACATTGTTTATAGAACATGCATCATATTTGTAATGGAGGATAACTGGGATCATTAAGGTAAATTCACCGAAGCTGAGGGAAACGCCTATGTGTTTTGAGAACTAAACAATTGCCAATGAATAGGTCTTAATTGGCAAATCATTACAGAAACAAAATTATACTATGTAGTATACGCTAGCACACAAGCATTTTGTATGTATGTCTGTATGGGTCACAAGCTTCAATAATAATTTTAAATATTCTATGTAATATATTTTCACAAAGTAAAATATTAAAATGGATACCTGTCAGACGCCGTCGTCCTCAACTAGGTTAATGCTTTTTTAACCTTTAAGATCTACAGGCCTTTCGGAAACCAGCTTCTACATTTAGAAGAAGGATATATTTTATTAATTTCTTTCTCTCTTTCTAACTTATATGATATATGAAATGTTCTTTTTTCTTCACTCTGTATATTACTCAAGAGCACTAAAATTTGTTTTATAATGACGTTACATAGCCTCTTCATGATCATGTATCGAGTCTATTTTTAGGTATTAAAAATGTAGTGGCAGCACTGTTTAAAAAGTAAAAAAGTTAGTAGAAACCTACTTTGTAATAAATTATTAACACTCAAGTCCCATAAAGTTTAACTCCTATTTCTTTATAAAAAATATAAATAATTTTGTTATTTGATAATTCATGTAAAACATTCGCAACTCTACAAATTATTTTAAGACTCATATAACGACCTTCATATTTCGACTCCAACAACAAAATTTGCTTTGAAAACTGAAATTAATTTGTACTAAAAATCCATTAATCACGAAAATATATGATTTGTCATAATTCCACTTTAAATCTGAAGAATTCATTATTTTGGCAGCAAAATTTAATACATTTTTATTCCCAAAATATATTTATTACAAGGTATTTGTGTAGCATCTATACGTATGTCATAATGTTAGGCATACCAGTCAGCGATAATAATGCACTTTGAAAGCTTCAAAACGTGTGGGAATAACGTAGAACAAGAAAACAGTGGAAAGGGTTATAAGTGTTCACAAGGTAGAAGAAAGTAGCTGGGTGACTTAATAAGCTTACTTTGTGCAGCCGAACATCAGCCAATTAATCCTTAAAAGGAATTCCAGCAGATAATTCCACGTTCATGAATATACATGCAGTGTGAGAGCTGCCATTTCTTCACTCTCGTCTTCTTCTAATAGACGTCGTTACGCTCTACCTTAATTCTTATGTGAGATTCTTTGCTATATGACTATGTATGCTGGCTGTATTTTTGGAGCTTAAACTCATAGCTGCACTGATTACTGATTCTTGTAGATGGGAAGATGTGAATTTGCCTATTTATATTAAAGCCCAATGCTGATGTATCATAAGTAATGCCAGGAGTGAGTTCCAAATTATCGATAAATTCACGACTCACGAAGTGAGGAATGAATTTATCTAGAGAATTTGGAAATCAAGAGTGGCATTTGTTAGGACTATTTAACGAATAAAATTAAGCTGTTTACCCACAAATCATTGTTTAAATATAGTTATTTTAAAATATTTATATATTTAATGTAAACGGCGATGTTTGAAAACAAATCAGAAATGTGAGGTTATGTTCATTCATTGCTGCTTGATCATATTATTTATTGTCAAATAAGATCTCAATATTGTAAGAGTGCACCCAAGTGGATAAATAATGAAACACATTAAACTATATATCATAATCAACATTACGGGTTATTAATTAATTGTTTTAGTAAACAACTCAGTAAACTCAAGGAATCTTTTCATTATTTGCTATATTCAATGTATCTGTTGGAGAAAAATAATGCTTTGACTTGTTCAGAACATTAAAAAGGAGGAGCTTTCTTTATCACAAAAGCAGGAGGCGATAAAGAGAAATCGATAAAGAGCGAGGTGAAACACGACTGTCATTGGTTGTAAAACAAAATTCATTGAAACGTGATTGGTCATTGACTAGCATTTGTGACATGAGTTAAATAGGCTATATATTTTCTCTAGAGTAGACTTAATGAAAGATATCAGCATGAAAATAGTTTTAAATCGTAATTATATATCATGAATTAAAACAATATAGTTATAAGGATATTGGTCTTGATTTTTAAGGATTATTTTCATGTCTTTAATACAGTTAGTAGTATATATTTAATTAGTACAGGTAGTAGTATATATTTAATATATTTAATATCTGTGAAAGAATAACATATTACCAAAATGCTTATCTTCAGCACGTATTACCAATGAATGAACAGCGCATTCCAAGAAGAATGTATAATTATAAACCAAAAGGGAGAAGAACGTTGGGAAGACCATTGAAGAGATGGAAGGACCAATTCGACCTATAATGAGATCGGAACAAGCCATTGAGCCTAATCCTTGTTGTTGTTGTTGTTGATGATGATAGTACTGTAGATTCGAACCCGGCCCGGTTCGATGGATTTTTTTAAGATGGAAAAATCCAAGTGACAAGTTCTCAGGGAGGGACTTTAAGCCGCGAGTCCCGTCCCGAGTCTGATGATTTTCGGCTCGTAAAAGAACCCCAACCTAAATGTTAGCCTCTGATAAAAAATTGAATCGGCCTTTCCCATCCACGTATTACCTTACTTGACCACTAGGTGCCTCTTTGAGGCGATCAGATAAGCATACGTCACACGTTTACATTTGTATGATATGTAAGCGTAACAAAATTAACTTTGTTAAGAAAATTCCCGCTGGGAGCACCCTGTCACATGTGGGGATATAGGTCCACGAGTAAAGATTAGACTACATCTATCCATCCATAGTAATTCTGCCCGAGAGAAGGTATTTCACTGCAATCATAGCATTTTCATGCTATGCTTTGCAGCTTTACTAGGGAATTGAAGGTGTGGTAGCTTCCCGTTGCATTCCACACCGGTGAAGGATGATGATGATATGATAATGATAAGGATGATGATAATGGCCATATGATTTCGGGGACCGTTTGGGCCTAGACGTTTTACAGACATTTGTCTTACAGGTGAGGAAAACCCCCGATAAAAACCTCACCCAGAAAAACTGTCCTGACCGGGGTTCGAACCCGGGCCAGCTGCGTGACAAGGCAGCACGCTACCTCGAGACCATAGCGGTGGACACTAGATCTATAAGGATGCGAAACGTGGTCTTTTCTAATAGTATTTGAGAATAAAGTGCATAAAATTTGTTTCGTCCGAAGAAAGACTAACAGAGAGATGATTGGAGGAAACTACATGACAGCGAGCTACTCGGTCTCTCTGGAAACCAGATGCAGTTATAACATTTGCGTCTAGTATAATGCGGTCGCAAGACATGTATCCCGATCGGGGAATGAATGAAAGGCATAAGAAGTTTGTAGGAAACCAGAATTAAAGCGCTTAATAGGTAGACGAAGACTGGGGTGGGAGAATAACAGTAAGCATGATTTGAGGGAGGTGAATTGATTGAAAAATATTGGAACAGGATATGGGATATATGAATATCATATGTCCGCGTGTACATAATCCTCTGATTTCGATAGAGCTATTGAGTTAATTAGTTATTTTAGTTATCTGTCCATCGCTACTCCGTGATCGGTATAATATTTTTTTTTTCCACTCCGGCGATTTAGATTTAATTCCTAGCGGGATAAGAAATTTTTAATTTGTCCTTTCCATCTTTTATGTATATCTCATATATTTTAATGTGTTCAGGGAAATCTTGCTGAAGCAATAATCGATCAATGGAGATCCGCAATTGTCTGCCAGTTTAATGTTTGGATCAGACTTCCTGTTACCATTCTACAAAGCAACCTTTTCAGGGCATCGATTTGCGGAGAGCGGAACGAATAAATGCAGCCATATTTATAGCATGGTTCCTTTTTTTTTAGTTTAGCATATGGCAGACAAAGATTGACAGTTAAAAGATGGAGACAGAAAGCTAGTAATAGAGAAGAATGGGCTGATATTATGAAGGAGGCCAAGGTTCTTATAGGACCATAGTACCGTACCAATGGAAGAAGAAGAATTGTAGGGACAAGTCTGAAGATTTTCAGATTCGTACGAATTCTCAAGCCTATATTAGAGCCACTGAACAATACTTAATTGATAGTTGAATGCAGGCTTTCACGGCCGGTAATCATAATGTTGAGTGATTCCGGGTTATGTGGCCGTGGTCCATAGTTGGTGTTTGATACCAGACGTTTCGCCCTCAACTGCGGAGGGCATCTTCAGTGGCGAGTGCTTCTAGGCGTGTTTCCTGTTATGAATACACACGAATACAAAGAGAAAATAATAGAGATTCTGACACCAGATACATATAAACCTATCAAGCGAGACCCTACATCCGGTATTCTTCGAAAAAACCAACAATCTTATCAAGCAATCGTCCTTGCCAGAAGAAATTAAGAAGAAATTACGCGTATCCGAAGCTCAACCTCCAAGACTCTATGGTCTTCCAAAAATACACAAGAACAACATTCCACTCCGGCCAATTGTCAGTGCCATCGGTTCCCCGACCTACTTACTGGCAAAGCATCTTACAGGACTTCTGAAACCACTCCTTGGAAAAACGGACAGCTACATCAGAGACTCGACACATTTCATTGAGAGACTACGGAATATAAACGTAACATCTCAAGATATACTGGTTAGCTTCGATGTGGTTTCCCTTTTCACTATGGTGCCGGTAAATGAGACCATGGACTACATTAGACAGATTTTCACAGAAGAAATATCCAATTTATTCAGGCATGTACTAACTACTACTTACTTCCAATGGAACAACAGCTACTATGAACAGACCGACGGAGTAGCCATGGGCAGTCCTCTAAGCCCAGTAGTAGCGAATTTTTTCATGGAGAATTCGAAGAAGAAGCACTAAAAACAGCTCCCAAGTCTCCAGAACATTGGTTTCGCTATGTTGATGACACATTCGTAGTATGGAGACATGGCAGTGAAGAATTGGAACGTTTCCTTCAACACCTTAACAGCAGACACAACAAAATACAGTTCACAATGGAAAAAGAAGATAATGGAAGACTTCCTTTCCTGGATGTTCAAATAATAAGGACTGGCAATGGGGAAATTCAACATACAGTTTACAGAAAACCTACACACACAGACCGATATCTGCACAAAGACTCTAACCACCATCCAAGACAAAAGCGAGGTGTCATTAAGACACTGTTCGACAGAGCGACTAAGTTATGCCAACCACAACACCTTAAACAAGAACAACACCATCTGTTCAATTGTTTCCAGAAAAATGGCTACACATCCAAGGAAATAAGACAAACTATACATCCACGAAGACAGCACGTCAGAATGGATAACACACCCTCAACCAGCATAGCCTACTTACCATATGTACAAAGAGTCACAGATCGTATCGGAAAACAACATAAAAACAGTTTACAGACCTACAAGAAAAATAGAAGACTGCCTTCGCTCAGCTAAGGATCCTCGGCCACCTCTCTCGACTTGCGGCGTATATCGACTTCCTTGTTCGTGTGGTAAACCATATATAGGGACCACGAAAAGAAGTATAGCCACCCGTTTATCAGAACATAAAAGAAACTGCAGACAAGGAGAAATGGATAAATCAGCTGTAGCAGAACATGCCATTATGAATGGACACCAGATTCTATTCGACGATACACAAGTTTTAGCCACAACTTCCTACTATTTCCCTAGATTATACCGAGAGGCTATAGAAATATACAAGCATAAGGGAAATATTAACAGAAAAGAGGAAGGTATCAAACTGTCTAAGGCCTGGTTTCATACACTAGAAAATAAATGCATTAACACCAGTGACAACAAGGAGACGACCATTAGCCAATCAGCAAGAGCCACGCCCACTCACCCTGCACCCACCACTAGTATCAATACAACGTCCTCTACGTCCACAGCGCTCACTCTTAGTAGATCTTCCGACCAGGAAACACGCCTAGAAGCACTCGCCACTGAAGATGCCCTCCGCAGTTGAGGGCGAAACGTCTGGTATCAACACCAACTATGGACCACGGCCACATAACCCGGAATCACTCAACATTATAATACTTAATTGGCCTTTCCTATCCACGAAATAGCTCTGTTGCCTCTGTGAGGCGTTGAACTAACCACTTGTCATTCCCTCACATTTGTATGGAAGAAAGCATAATTAAATTAACTAGGTTAAATAACGTCCATAAAGGAGCACCCTTGGTCCACGTGGAGATTTACGCATAAAGACAGGCAAAGACTTGTTTATTTTGCTTACAAACTAATTCTGGCTAGCGATGTTACCTTTTTGCCATCTTAATTATAAAGCAAATCACTATATAGGTAATAGGCTACTTTGCAATCATATAGATGGAATTATGACAAAAAATAATTTTATATATGTGTTCAATAATATATTTGGAATATTTGGTGTTGGGAATCTTATGTTAGGCCAAAACTGATTGGGGAGAGTTGTGGTGTTATTTTTGTGTTACATAAGTTATCAAGTATCAAAATATTTTAAATTAAAAAAGAAAGGGAATAGTTAGATGAAGATTGTTAAATGTTTATTATTTATGGTATAGTAGAATTTTACAACGTTTACGGCTTATACAGTACTTGCATCTAGCATTAACAGAAATAAAATTAAAATAATGAAACATACTTATCATGATTAAACCAATCACAGTGACCAGATTGTTTCACATATCATTAAGGATGCAATGGGATTGAAGAGGTTAAATTACTGCTTATAAAATGCACGTTTTCTCCTGACCATGGAATGGATTTACTTCAACTAACAATTAACATATATTTGGTAACGTTTTAACAGATTTAGAATAATTTCTCACATAATTTGTCACAAAACAGGCAAGAAAGAAGGCTTCAGAAATGTAGGGATGATTTTTCCAGAATTGCATTTCTCTTAGAAGTGGTTATTATTGAATTTATATCTAAAATGTAAAAAAAAAAAAAAGAATTAGCAGAAGGTTATGGTGCTATAAATAAATCATATTTACTTACTACGAAAGGGGGCACGCCATAGCGTAGTGGTTATGGCACTGAGCTACAAGCCGGAGGGTCGAGGGTTCAAGTCCCGTTGGGGTCAGGATTTTTAAACTGACCCAAACCCTCTGGCGGCACTATGGCCCTGGGGTCGACTCAGCCTCTAACGGAAATGAGTACCGACGCTTGTCCTGGGGGTAAAGGCGGCCGTCATGCAGGGCTGACAACCCGGCTGACATAAAGTGCCGATTATCTAAAAAACGTGGGAGCCTTAACCTCCTACTACCCCAAGGGCCTCCCGAGGCCTGTAGTGGGATCACTTTACTTACTTACTACGAAGAATTGTGTAAAATTACGAGCCCATGCGTTCATAAATTACGGTAAAATTTTCATTCTCCTAGTTTACATGTTATAAATAAATCCTAAGAAAACATAAACCATGTGAAAATTACTTTAACATTGCCATTTAAATTGGCGAAACTAATTTTCTCATGTCACTATGTTTATTTTTGTAGGAATGTAGTGGAAGCAACGAATGCCCTATCAAATTCCTATTACTGTTCGATGCTTCTGTAATAAAAGACAAAATTAAATCAACTCTATTGATTCCATAGAGTTGTTGGCTGAACAGCAGTTATGGTTACCCTTGATTTTTCAGTTTATTGTTGGAAATTATAGCTATTCGTCTGTATTTACTAACATATGTAATATTTTTAACATTTTCAAGCAAGTTGTATAACATCATTTGATAATTTTTAAGTATTTATTTAAATACGCAAATCACGACGTTATGACACTGTTAGACAATATTTTGATGCTGATTGCTATTTTCTGCACAGAGTATATTACTTAGTCTATAATATTTCGATCGCTGGTTAGGGTTATCGCTCATTGGATCGGCGTTAGGGAATGATAAGTAAGTGTACACCCATTTTTAACAAACGTTTGGTAATTTTAATATTATTGATATATTTGTTTAACATAGATTTGGGGATTTATTACAAAGATTGGTAATTTAAATTTCAGAGTGATAATCGATATGTGGTTCGATGGTGGGTTATCGCTGGCTTTATAAACTGTGGCGCATGCTCACTGTTGTTCTATAGGACTTTGAAAATGTAGATAAGGTAACATAAAGTGCTGTTTTTTCAAGTTATTTAATTAAATATATTATGTGAAAAAGGTGCTAAATATGTATATGAATTAAACATATTAAATAAATAAAACTGATATAGCTTGTGAGATAAACTGTCAATTGAAGGATTCGTAAACTAGTACCTGAAGTCACAGTCGTGCTTAACGTTAAAATGCGTTTAAAATTACAAAGCTGAATGTTCAATGAGGGGACATTGCGCTTCGCACGTCACATTATAAAAGCAGGCCATCAATACAATAGAGAACATACTCTCAATACTAAAAAGAGAATATAGCAAACAAGTAATAAATATCTAAGAGGATATTGAAATACTTAAAGGGATTAAGAACGATAAACAGCTAAATGGGAACGTACCCAACAACTTTAACCCTCTGTACAACATGTTCGTCACAAATAATCAGTACCAAACCAGCTGTTGTGAATGGAACGACGATTCCGAAAAGACCTTTCAGAAACATTCAGCTTTATAATATTAAACGTATTTTATCGTTAAGGACGTCTGTGATTTCAGGTATTAATTTCATAATTTTAACCATAAATTTCAACCTTAACGGTGGTTCAACGTGATTTTTATAGGTATTGTCAAGGATTAGTGCTAGAGAGAATTCCAAATTTCTATTACTTTGTTGAAAAATGATAGTTATTGAAATAATTTTTCCTAAACTAACTGATTTACTGGCACTATCAAACTCAGAAGCTCATAGCTGCGCTGATATAAACTTTCCATATATCCTTACCCAGAGCTAATTCTTTACATCATCCCCTGTATAATATACCTTTCTCAAATTATGGTTATTTTTTTTATTTCATCTCATTTTTTTTGCATACCTACTGGGCGCCATTCCTTTGGTTTTCGAACAAGTTTTCATGCCTCTATTTCATTCATCATACGTGCCAAATATACTCCACATCGCAGTTTAAAATACCTACTTATTGGATTTACAGCCCTTTGAGTATAGCCATAGCCTCTCATTTGTTAGTAGTTTATAGAACAAGCATAATTAGTTACGCTTATTTCCCTACATATGTCATGAATGGTATGTGGCCAACATACCGACACTATGAGATATCTAATAGACAACTAAGGTATTACTCGGATGATGAAAGTCGGTAAATTTTGCATACAGGCTTTTTTTTTTTTTGTGGCTTAGACCCACGGCTTAAAACCCCTCTCGGAGCACATGTTCCTTGGATTTTTCCATCCTAAAAAAATCCATGGATACCGGCGGGTTTTTACCCGCGACTCTCAGGACTAGAGGCAAAGAATATATTCATTAGACCAGTGCGGCTGACTTTATTATAAGTAATGCCGCGAGTGATTTCCAAATTATCGATAAATTCATGACTCACGAAGTGAGGAGTGAATTTATCTAGAGAATTTGGAAATCAAAACTGGCATTTGTTAGGATTGACTATTTAACGAATAAAATTAAGCTGTTTATTCACAAATAATTATTTAAATATAGTTATTTTGAAACATGCATGATAAACGTTTCTTATGCTTCATTTGTTCATCACTGCAACCAGATCATATTATTTATTGACAAAGGATCGCAATATTGTAACAATGCACCCTAGTGGAGAAAACATGAAACACGTCAAACTGTTTGTAACCAACATTATAGGCTATTAATTAATTTCTGATGTCCTATGTAAGTTATATTTTTCTGGAATGTAGATTCTTGGGCAATAATACGTTTAAGAAAGTGCAAACAGTGTTTTTTTTTTTGTGATATAATCAATTTCTACAAATGTTTTTATATTATATCCCGAAGCGCACTCTGGTTACGTTCGTGCACTGTATATACAATCTGGTAGCCATATGCATTCTAGAATTCTTACATCTTAAGTTGTTATATTCAACGTATTTCCTACAGAATCAGTCACTACAAAATTATGCTCTGACCTATTCAGAATGTTAAAAAGGAGTATGTTGATTTTAAAGTCATAAAATTAAATTAATAAAATCGAGGTGAAAACCGACAGTGATTGTAAATCAAAATTAATTGAAATGTGATTGGTCATTGACTGTCATTTGGGGCGTCAGCTAAATAGTCACTCTTATTATATTTGTTTTCACATATAGATCACATAGCTTACTATGGTACTCTCCATTCACATACATTTTTTTTTATCTAGCTTTGGTCGAAGAATATCTTTATTTAAAAAAATCTTAATATTTTCTCCTCTCTTAAAGCATGTTTCATTTCCATGATAGTATTACCATAAAATAGCCGATTTATACATCTTAGTTTATTTTTTTTATAAAAATTAAGATGACAAGAATCCCTGTAATGTATAATAGCATGCGTTTCCAGAGTTGAGTATATATTTAATCTCTCTCTGCATCTCATCCCTGTTTTTAATTATTGTTCTTCATAGATATTTTGTTTCCGCCAATTCATTAAAATTTTTCTTGATTGATTTTAATTCACCATTCTCGTTTAATTGTACATTTGTATGTGTGACTATATATTTAATTTTTATTTATTTTCAATCCATCCTAGTTTATTTAATTAACAATTTTTAAGAATCTTGGAAAAACTGCACTTAAACTAGCGTGAAATATTTTCAGAGTCCTATAGAACAACCAGTGCACATGCACCAGAGTTTATAGAGCCAGCGATAACCCACAATCGAACTACATATCGATTATCATCCTCGATTACTATCCGTCGCTATGAAATTTAAATGACCAATATTTGCAATAAATCCCAAAATCTATGTTTAAAAAATATTAACAATATTAAAATTACCAAGTGTTTATTAAAAATGGGTGTACACTTACTTATCACTCCCTAACGCAGATCCAACAGCGATAACCCAAAACAGCGATAAAAAAAAGACTAAATAATGTACTCTGTGGAGAAAATAGCAGTTAGCATCATAATATTGTCTAAGAGTATCATAATATTGTGATTTGCATATTTAAATAAATACTTCAAAATTGTCTAATAATGTTATACAAATTCTTTGAAAAAGTTTAAAATATTTAATAATGTTAGTAAATACAGAAGAAGAGCTATAGTTTACAACAATATAACTGAAAAATCAAGCGCTGGTAGAGAAGTGCAGTTGAGCCGAATCTTCTTTTCATTAAATTAAGAATGTACTTATTTATATTTTCTTATAAATGAATTTATACTATCTACGGTCATTGATTACTTTATAAGAGTGTAGTATATTAATATTTCAGTTAACTGCATAGGTCTCGATATTAAAGCTTAACATTTCATCGCATTTTTTACTCAAAATGGTCAGTTCTTGCGGTGACCTCGTGGTTTGAGTATCATAAATATTCTTTAATAATGTGTGTTACAATGCATGATGTAATGATGGGATCAGAAAGGCTTTCCAGCTCCTGAGATTGAACGTTGTTGTGTTGAGATTTTTATCCTAGAGAACAAAACAAGATCGCCTGGGGTGAGTTGAGTGCTTGTTCCGCGGGGTGTCTTCCTGCAGGCGGAAACGTACCATTGTGAACTAGCCTCTGTACTCGACGTCTCCATAAATCATTAACATTACCAGGGTATTGTGACAATTCCCTCTTTCATGAATGTTAGAAATCGCGTAAGTCAGTTAGAAAGTGTCGCTCGCTGACAAATGATACCAACTCCCACATGTGACATGGATCTAGATAAGTTGCAAGTACTGTTTCTAATCATTCTTCATACACGAGTAAGTATAAATAACTCTGAACCAAAGTGATCATTAATTTTATTTTATTATTATATTATATTTATCATAATACGTTGATATTACTTTTCAAAACGTAATTTTTATTGAGATCTTAGTTACAATAAATTATTTTATATATTTAAGCTGACGTGAGTTATTAAAGATAACTACCCCCTGGCTCAATCTAACCCATAGGTTCATGGTCGCGCGGACATAAACTCTCCATACACCCCTATTCTGATGTTTTCCAATCATCTCCTGTGTAATCAACTTCCCTCAAATCGTTGGTCTACCAACTGGGCGTTTTCCTTACTTACTCACTGGCACTATCAAACCCATAGGTTCATGGCCGCGCGGACATTAGCTCTGCGTATATCTCTATCCTGAGCTAATGCTTTTCAATCATTCCCTGTATAATCCACTTCCCTCAAATGATAGTTAATGTTATTCTCCCACCTAATTCTTGGTCTGCCAACTGGGTGTTTTCCCTCTGATTTTCCTACAAGAAGCTTCCATGCACGTTTTTCATTCCTCATAAATGCCACATGTCCTGCCCATCGCAGTCTACGAGACTTAACTCTTCATACTATATCTCGCTTCCTATAAAGAGCATGTAGTTTATTGTTATTTAGTCTTATCCATTCACCTGTCTGTTCATCCCTCTTTGGTCCAAAAATTTTCCTATGTACTTTATTCTCAAAATCACACAATTAATTCATAAAATTACATATTATATAGGCCTAAAAAACTAATGATACTAACCTTTCCTAATTATCTTTGGACGAGAGCTTTTTTATGGGGCGGGGTGTAATACAGTCGATTTTTACTTACGCACTTCAACACAACTTAAATGCAACATACATGCATATAATTGTATAATTATTGTTTTTAGTCACGGAAGGTTATTATCTTCATCTTATTTTAGTCGCAAATATGAAAAAGTGGGACTATTTCCTGTCCCGACCATACTAACTATGGTTACAACTGTAATTCTTAGTTATTGTATGAACCAGCGATAAACTATTTAATAACCAACTATAACCACATTAATAATTAATAAAAATACGCACAAGTTGTGTATTAATAACCAGCGATATCAACATCACCGATAACTCCCTACTAAAAAGTATGGTTACTTTTTACAGAATTACATTACTTTAGGTCTTCGTTTAGATATTAAATTACTTTAGAGTAGGTTAGAGTAATTGAATTAGGTTAGGTTACCTTTTAGGTTCCTATGCGTGTAGGTTAGGATAGCTTTTAGTTTCTTATTCATATATAACAGTTGTCTTCCATAACAGTAGTCCTATAACAGTTCTTCTATTACATTCCAAAATGGCCGACGTATTTAAGCAATTTATTTAATGTAATGTTTAAATACCTTAATAGTACTCCCTTTCCGAAGATTCATTTCATTAATACCACTACGTAATACCAACACTTGCATTAAAATTATCAATCGCGTAAGTAAAAATCGACTGTAATGCATCCCAATCTTTTATGGTTTTTAAATTGATTTTTTCTCTATTAATATGCGGCATCTTCTTGGTTATGATAATTTTTATACATATTAGTTTGGTTATGACCTCAATGTTATACAATTGCAGAGTTATTAGAACGGTCAGGACTGGAAATAGTCCCACTTGTTTTATATCTACAAGTAAAAAAAGATGAAGATAATTACATTTCGCACCTAAACACAATAAATATACTATTTTATGGATATATGTTGCATTTAAGTTGTGTTTAAGTGCATAAATAAATATATTGAGAGTTACACAGGTTCTTTAAGGTCTAACGCTTTAAATATCCTTTAAATATCTTGCCAAGGAGGGAGCATAAGGGAGTGTAACGAAACAGACTTTATTAATGGAAGAAAGGAAGCTTATAGAATCATTGACCAACTCTTTGAAAACGAAGTTACGGATTAGTTTATCAATAATAATTTGTTAATACCATTGCATGTCGCCATATCTAATATATAAAAATCAATGTTTGTTTGTTTGTTTGTTTGTTTGTTTGTTTGTATTCTATGTGCAGTCATACCGTTGATCCGATTTTGATGGAACCTTTTTGCAAAATATTCAGGAGATTCCCGGGATGAATATAGGCTATAAGGGAGTTGTGATATTTAACCCTTTCACCCTTAAAAATCACCCTTTGTAATGAAAAACGTGAAATAAAGTCCCTATTTGGACGCTTACATGGCTTACGCTGCCTAAACCATAACAATTCACCAAATGAATGTACACAGAATTGAATATCTCAAAACACTCTACAAAAAAGTCCGCGACAGCATGTGTTTATCTTCTACGGATAACTCATAATAAACATTTTGTGTCTTTTATTGATGACAAGAACATCGGGATAAGCAGATTCCCGGGCAAGTATAACAGCGCACGGCTGGTGGTAAAAACACATTAACATTTATTTAGGAGTAGCAGCGCACGCCGGGTATTAGCTAGTCTTTAATAATTTGTATGAAAGTTAAGAAGTCTGTGTATTAAGACATTCAAACTTTAACTACACTATACTTAACATTGATTTTGTTTAATATTTCGATTCGATGAAATATTTATTTTCACTTTCTATCTGAAATATCCGAATTGTATATAGTGATAAAACAGTAGGCCTACATGCATGAACTTGAATGTGTAAATATGTATATTGTCCGGACAGAAGTAAAGTAAATGTCTGTTTCCATTAAGGCCCAACCAAAAAGGACTTTTCTACTGATATTCACTCTTTTTTCTTGAAGTAACGAGATGGACCTATAACCCTTTATAAGTTCTTTATGTTAGCAATTTTTCATTTAGTCTAACTTACACTGATGTTACTCCTTCGTTTAAACTTGAATTTCCCCTGAGCAATTTGTGTAAGAATATAACCACTGTTCCTTCTTCATTACAAATTCATAAAAAGTAGAAACTTCTGAAGTTTTATAAAGAAAAATTCTGTGATAGGATTGTTTTCCGGGAGGTAACATCAAGGGTCATTGAATTTACATTTCTATCATATATTTTTGACATGATCTGTGACAACTATCGTCAGTGAATAAAAAATGTTTTACATAGCAAATTAATCTATACGTATTTGCATTATTTCTTTAAAATAAATTTAGTATGGAAATTAAAGGTAAATTTAACTTAAATTTAACCTTTTGGTCAATTGTGTAAATAATACGTTTGAGTAAGATTAATATTTATAATTTGTTTTAATTTATTGATTTCCTTAAAATGTATAAAACGTTTAACAGAAAGTAGAAATAAATAACCACAAGGTTTAAAAATATAACAAGGGTAGAGAAAATAGAACATCATTAGGTACTTAAAATGAGAAAGTACATAAAATGTAGTGTCAATTATGATGATGAAATAATCTATCTATGCCAATGAATACAATAGGCCTATATGTATTAATTTAAATATACGATACTGGGTGAGGCTGTAGCTAAATGTACCATGGAAATAGTTTACAATAGGAAGTAATAGTTTCATATGATACCAATCTTTAATAATCTTATAATTTATTAATTTCATATCCGTATATTGTAAATTTCTATCATCCGAAGTGCAGAAAGATATCTATCTAAACTATACTTACAAAATAGTTGAAATTGGCCAGTATTCCCGAGTATTAATAATTAAAATAACTTAAAATTATATTCAGCATTAAAATGTAAATATGATATAGAAAAATGAACTATTTATAATTATTTATTCAAACTATCAAATACAAAATAATTATAAAAAATCTGTTTCGATTCTAATTTTCTATCATCCCGTTCAGTAATAAAATTATTTTTTTTTGTAAATCATGAAAATGTAATATAAAATAAATAATTGGTAAACTATATCACAGTTTTTCTGCACTAATGTTCTATGTCGTTAACCGACTAAATGTAAATTTATATATTTCTCTCATTTAAGATCATGTGTCTTATATGACGATTATTATTATTATTAGATCTGGCTGAGAGGCAAAGAAGGCTACAGTTATTGACAGGCCAATTAAATGTGCATATTTTTCACAGCTTTTCAAGTTTTGGGATGATTATCTACATTTAAAAGAACAACAGACCAAAATCATCATCATCATCATCATAAATGCCACGACAGCACTGTTTGGCCGTGGTCTTCTTAAACTCTTGCCAACCCTTTTAGATTAGATTAGATTAGATTTATTTAGCCTGGTGGAGTTAAGGCCATGTGGCCTTCTCTTCCACTCACCAGGACAAACATATATTACATCAGAATATAACAATCTTAATTAACTCTAATATTAAATACTAAGTAAAAATTTGATCAAAAAGATAATATCTAATTTATTACGATCTATAATACAACCAGTTAATGTTAGTTAAAATTAAGACTAAAACTAATAATAAAATGTATACAAGCAAGACATATTAAATTGCCCCTGTCTAATGTACATAAAAACAAAGAAAAATAATGAGATATAGAAAACTAATTTTACGAGATTATACAATATTTAAAACAAAACAAAAGAAAATATTTGTTAATATTAATATTATTTTCATAAATAATTAAATTTATTAATTGTTAAAAGAATACTATCAGTGAGGTGTATAAGTTAGTTTGTTGTTAAATAATTCTTTAGTTTGTTTTTGAAGGATGTTTTAGTTTGACAGTCTCTGACATAGGGTGGAAGGGAATTCCATGTTTTGGTAAGTGAGACCGTAAAAGATAATGAATAATATACAGTGTGATGAGGAGGGATATAAAGGACAATGTGCTGATGGGATCGAGTGTCAAGATTATGTGTGTCGGATAGTCTGATGAAGCGGCGTGATAAATAATTAGGCGATGATGTGTGAAGTATTTTATAGAGAAGGGATAAGCAATGGATAGTTCTACGATCTCTTAGACGAAGCCACGATAATAGTTCCAGGGACGGTGTAACATGGTCAAATTTGCGAATACCACAAATAAGACGTGCGCAAGAATTATGAACACGTTGAAGTCTTTGAGTGGAAATAATATTTAAGTCTGTCTTTTGCTTGCACCTTCCTCTGTTTTTTTTATTTCCAGAGACCTGATACTCTTAATTATGCCATCCTCACATATTGAATTAGGTCTTCCTACTTTCCTAGTTACAAAAGCATCATAATATTTTTGGTAATTCTGTTATCATTCATGCGTATAACATATCCGGCCCAAACCAATCTATGAATGTTAATATATTTTACATCAGATTCATTATGTAAATTATATAACTCAGAATTGTATCTACTCCTCTACATATTGTTTTCGTGGGCAGTTCCATAGATAGATCTAAGTAATCTCCTTTCGAATAACCTGAACGATCAAATTTCAACATGGTACAGGTTTCAGAAGCATTTGGTGTCGCAAGGAATTTGTACATTATGACTTTGGTGTTTGTAGATATCAACTGAGACCTAAAAACTTCCCAAGACCAGCAAACCATATATTTCCAGCCACAATGCGCTTCTGAACCTCAACAGTAATATTATTCTTGCAATTTACCTCAGATCCTAAATACAGGCTTTTCCAAAATGATGGACGGGGTTTCAGAGTTATATAATTTCCCTTATATGATATATATGAACAAACGTGACACGAGATTAAAGAGAAACTCTTAGAGTTTTCATAACATACTTTATAAGTGTTCGATGTGAGCACCTTTCGTCACAGAGCACACATCTAACCGATAGTCAAATTCCTCCCAAACCTTGGTCAGCATATTTGGAGTAATGGATTCAACAGCAGCAACAATCCTTTTCAAGTCTGGAAGGTCGACCGGAAGTGGTGGTACGTACACTTGGTCCTTCACATACCCCCACAGGAAGAAATCACAAGGTGTGAGATCGGGAGACCGTGGAGGGTATGGGAATGAATCATGTCATCCGGACCGACGCGTCATTTGGTGTTCGTGGACGTCCTGGATTTTTCCTTTTACAGATACATTTAGTTATTTCTAACTGTTTATACCATCGACCGATAATTTTATCTGTCAGAGGATCAATTCCAAATTGCCGTCGGAAAGCTCACTGCACTGCAACAATTGAACCAGACCTCGTAAGTTGCAACACGCAGAATGACTTCTGTATAGGAATCGCCATTTTCACAAATTTAACGCTGACGACTTAATAATGGCAAGAAACAAATTACTGCATACAGGATATGAAACTTTCGTAGTTTTTCTTTCTTTATAGCAAATAATCACGGATCCAATTTCGTTTGTAAAGCTATACCAACTACTTAAAATCCCGTCCATAATTTGGAATATGGATATGTAAAACTATGCACTGTTTCAAATTGATATTGTCCAATTTGAAAATAAGAGGGATACTCGCTACAATCTTTCCTGATAGGTGACATTATTTGGTTTTTTTCTCATTAAAGAGTAGATGAATTTTCTTTGCTTTTACTTGTAAATAATAAAATCATTCTTTATAGTCGTCTGGGTTCTTGCTATAACATCTATATCATCAGCGTATGCGAGAGCTTGAACTGATTTATAGAAGATAGACCTCTTATGTTGAGATCAACATCACTCATAACTTTTTTCCAGGGAAATTTTGACAAGTAGACATGCAAGAGACTTCTGAGTGATGAAATTTTTAAGATCCGTAAAAGGGTGTACACGCATGGATGGATTACACATCATCATCATCACTCCAGGGATTAGGCAATTGCCCGTTCCGACTTCATATTGCATCATCCCAACGTCTTCTAGGTCTTCCAACATCACGCCTTCCTCTTGCTTGATAATTTCTTGCTAACAATGGATATCTCTCCTTACTCATTCCATCCATGTGATCAATCCATTTCTGTCTGTAATTCGTGACTTTATCCAATAAAGGCTGTACTTTCAATTCTTCTCTTATATCCTCATTTCTTATTCTATCAAGTCTTGTACATCCTTTTACTTGTCTTAGGAACCGCATCTCTGCCGTCTGTATTCTATCCTTCTGTTCTTTTCACTGGAGCCCAAGTTTCACATGGATTACACAATGAATCAATAAGAAATGAACTGGATATATTTTCAATACTCGATAAACTAGACGAGCACAAATACCAATGGAAAGAACATTTAGACAGAATGGACAATACAAGATTACCCAAAAAGATCAACGCCTACAAACCACATGGAAAAAGATCTTTGGGACGACCAAGGAAACGATGGACTTGAGACCGGAACAGGTGGCATTGACCTAATCCTGGAAAGGAAGAAGAAAAAGAAGAAGACATGCAAGAGCATCTTCCTGTCTAACACAGTTTTAACTGAGAAGCTGTGAGACATCACGTTCTTAATTTTAATCTGTCCTCTAGTATTATTCATGGAAGGTTTAACCAGATTAATAAGCTTGATCGGGATCTGGAATCATTGCATTGCAATATAGAGTTGAGTATATCTGTAGCTTCATATGTCGCTTTGAAGTCTATGAAAATAGTATGTATTACACTTTGACGTATTTGTCGAAAATCGTAATTTGATCTGTCGTGGACCGGCCCTGCCAGAATCCACACTGATAATCAGAACGTTTTCTGCAAAAGGGGCAAAATATTACAAAATATTTTATAAACTTCGCAACAAACAAATTCCCTTATAATAAGAGCATACCGTCATAACACCTTTCTTAAGTATTGGGATATTATACTTTGATTTCAATCCTCTGAAATTGTATCTTCATTTCTTATTTCCACAACCAGTTAGTTTAATAGTTATTTATATTCTTGGCCTGAATTCTTAATAGACCTGCTTCAAGAGATCCATCCCTGAAGTTTTATTATTCTTCTTTCTATCAGTTGCATTTTCAATCTCATCAAATGTTGGTGGTGGCGGTTCAAATCCAGGACATTCAGGATTCGTAATTATTGCAATTGCATCAAATTTCTCATTACATATTCATTCAGTAATTCGTTAAAATACTTTACCTATCTTGTCATAATTATCATTTCCTCTGTTTAAAAGTTATCCTTTTTATCCTTACATGGTGTTGTTCAGGGAGAAAACAATTTGTATTTATATTAAATTTATTTCTATTAGTGAAGACGGAACAGGCAACTCTTGCCTAAACCAGGAAGTGAAAAAGAAGAAGAAGAAGATTACATTTCTTATAAGAAAAGGTATATTTTTCATTCTTATTTGTTAACTTTTCAAATTCTTTAAATTAACTTTCAAGATACAATGATTGTTCTATTAAGTCTTTTCTGTTCTTATCCAGCCAAACGGTGTTCGTCATTAGCATTATGGATATTTATTTTTCGCTGCGTTCTCCTATAAGCCTTTAGTTTTTATAATAGACACACACACACACACACACTGCATTAAACCAATGGTGTTTAGTTTTATCAGCTTTTCCTAATGTATTGTCTGCTACCTCTATTTAGATATTCCTAAGTACCTTCCAATGATTACTGATACACTTACTATCAGTGATACTCTTCAGGCCATCACTGGTACTCTCACCATCAGGGATACCCTTCAAATTATCATCGACTCTCTGAGTAAATTTAGCTATTTTCTAAATCTTTCAACTTCTGAATATTATATATTCTAATTAGCTATCCTTTGCTTTTTGCGTTCGATGTGTGGGTTCTTATTCTTGAAATAACCAAATATTGATCAGAATCTACATTTTCCCCACGTTAGTTCCTTACATCAATAAAATCCGAGAGATTGTTTTGAGTCAAATACAAAATGATCAATTTGGAGATATTTCCATGTTACTTTGTAGATCTCTTTATGTGGGAATATTTTACTACAAAATTACCATATTCTTTGATGAGGGAAAGTCAATCAGCCTTGTTCCGTTATCATTAGCTAAGGTATGTAAGCTGTATCTTCCTATAACTAGTCTAAAAGAATCTTCCTTGTCTACTTGGGCATTTAGATCAACTAAAACTAGTTTAATATTTCTCTTACTACACTTATCATAAACTTGAACCCTTCATGAAAAAATGTTTTTCAGCCTTATTTCCTGGTAAGAACATGGACACAAATCAGATCGTAATTGAGGTGTCCCCTAATTCTTATGCTACACATTCTAGGTGACCTAGCTTTAAAATCTAAGATAAGATGTTAACCTTTTATTTTATTGCAAACCCAGTACCAAAATTATGATTCCATCGGTCATAGCTGTAAAATGTTTTCTTCCCTATAAGCACCTCTTATAACCGCCTCCATTTTATATTGCTGTAATATCTAATCTATATTCATCTAATTGATCTAGTAGCATTTTAAATGTACCAGATTTATACAGCGATGAAACATTCCAGGTTCCAATTCTCATCTCAGTAAAGTGTCTGTCATGTTGTACTAAGAACGTCCGTCCAGCTTTTGCTTCTTTTTATCTCGTAACGAGTATTTTATCTCAGATAAGGGGTGTCAACCTTGCTCCAAGGATTGATGTTTTCGGTCGGGGATGTCTCTTCTAGTTAACATGTCCCAATTTCAGCGTCAGGTACTGACTTTTCGGCCTTCCATTCTTAGCGTTACCCAGGAGCTACGATGAGGTCATGGATACATTAGACTGGGCAGAAATAAATGGCATATCACAATTTATATATATCAGCCAACATGATATACACCACTAGGACCACATACTACCACAGACGAAAATATCGATATATAAAAAATGATAAACATCAATAAACATATATTAATATTGGGAATTTAGTGAAGTTGCCTTCTGATGTAATCCGACAATATTTGTTTAGTTCTTTATTGAAACTGGGAGTGCAGAATGCCCTGAGTACCACCACCTGAAATGTATGTTGCACCACCCAGTATTATGCATATGAGTGGAATGAAAGTCTATTCTACGGTATTATGTATAAGTTGTTTTTCCGGTCCGACACACCAAGTTCTATTCCAATGACTCGTCCTGCTATATTTTAGATTGGGCCCGTGGCCATGAGGAAGATTACAACCCTCCCATTGAGCCCTTCTGTCCCTTTTATTGCTCCAACTCAGAGTCATGAGGCAGTACCCTGGTAACACCCCACTAGTTCCCTCCAACCCATTTTTTCAACATCTGTGGATTTTCAACCAACTATTTTTTGTAACCTGAAATTAGGTGAAGGGTGATATGAAATTAATCAAGGGAATGAAATGGCATGAAGGGGAGGGAAAGGGGAGTATTAGTGGTTTGAAATTCGGGAAATAGCAAAACCCCGAAAAAACATAAAAATCCCGTATAGCCCATCACCAATAACCCTCTGGAACAACCAAGATTTGTACTTGGAATCATATTCAGGACAGCCGCGCACGCTAGCCATGTGTATTAGGGACGGCATCTGACAATGAGAACGTTTTTGCGTGAATTTAACCCAAGTGATAGAAAATTCCTAATTGTGTCATCACCACCTACACAAGTATAAACGCATTTTGGCTGTAGAGATGTGTATATATATATATATATATATATATATCCTGTTAAGTATATTGCCTTTTTTTCCGCTGTTTTATTAAAATAAGTTAGCATTTGGGAAGACTGAATGAATTATTTGCGGTTTAATATACGTAATAAAATATTTATTTAAGTAATAAATTCAACAGCGGAAACAAATATTTCTTTAAATATTAAAACTAGATTATCTGTAATTTTGAACTTATGGAAATTGTCTATTATTGCACCTTCTCATAGAGGGCTTAGTTGGACGTGTATAAATATTTCAATGAAATTAAGAATGAAACTATAAATAATTAAATTAAAAATACTTTATCACCACCAAAATTTCTAGTTCCGATTAAATAAAATATCGTTAACTTGTTCATCGGAAATCTTTCCTAACCTAATTAATTAAACGCATTGATACTAACGGACCCGGAAGTTCATAGCTGCGCAGACTTATGCTCTCAATAAATCTATGTTCTTAGTGTTATCCAATCGTTCGCTGTATAATTCACCTCTCCCAAATCATCTAATATATAAAAATGAATGTTTGTTTGTTTGTACTTTATTCGCGGCCATACCGTTGATCCGATTGTGAAGGGTTCTTTTTGCAAAATGTTCAGGAGATTCCCGGGATGAACATAGGCTATAAGAGAGTTGAGACTCAACTCCTATACCCTTAAAAACACCCTACATAGCGAAAAACGTGAAAAGTCCCTTTTTTACCCTTAAATGGCTTACGCCTTCCTAAAGCATAACAAATACACAAAATTAATGTACGCAGAATTGAATATCTCAAAAAACTCTACAAAAAAAGTCCGCGACAGCATATGTTTATCTTTTACAGATAACGCACAATAGCCATTTTTGTTTTTCATCAATACCAAGGAGATCTGGATAAGTATATTTTCGGGCGAGCATATACTACCATACCATTCATTCAATTGTCATGGGGCTATTTGCAAAATGTTGAGGATTTTCCCGGGAAGGTTATAGGTTATACGAGAGTTTTAATTCTCAAGCCCTTCACCCTTAAAAATCACCTTCTGTAGTGAAAAAACGTGAACAAATGTCGTTTTTTTGTAAGCTTAAATGGCTTACGCTGCCTAAGGCATAACAAATACAAAAAATTATTGTACACAGAATTGAATATCTCATAAAACTCCACAGAAACGTCCGCGACAGCATCTACTTATCTTATAAGGATAACTCACAATAACCATTTTTGCTTTTAATTGATGCCAAGATGATCGGGATAAGTAAATTCCCGGGCAAGCATAGGAGCGCACAGCGGGTATTCTTTTATGGATAACTCAAAATAACGAATTTTGTCTTTCAGCTCATTTATGTCAAGTACATCGGGTTGCGTAGATTCCCAGGCAACGTCGGGTAATCAGCAAGGGGTATCTATAAATAATCACATAAATTTATATTTATTTTTCCTTTTACTTATTCAACTAAATGCAAAAACACATAATTTATTTAGGTATATAAGCGCATGCCGGACATTAGCTAGAGGTTAACATTGTTCTCCCATCTCATTCTTGGCATACCTTCTGGGTGCTTTCCCTGTGGTTTCGCTACTAGAAGTTTTCATGTCTTTCATTCCTCATTCGTGGCACATGTCCTGCTTATCACAGTCATTGAGTCGTAACTGTTCTTATATCTGGTTTCATATTATGATCATCTTCCTTCTCCGGATGACTAAATAATCTTCAGCGGTTAGTTATTACTCGGGCACTACCATATAGAATTTTTTTAATATGCCACTTATTCGTGCAATTCTTGGTAGCCAGAACTATAATTGGAAGTTAATTGAAATAAGATACATTTTATAGATATATTATGAATAACTATAAGAAGAAATAAAATATTATTAGATGCAGAGAGATAGAGGATACACAGAATCCTCACAAGCTCCTGTCAGCTTTATGTTTGGATCAGACTCGCCTGTTGATGCACGATGTTTAGTACAGGAAGTCTCCGACAGGTGGCAGTCTGCCTCCACCCCTCATCAATCTCCTCTCCTTTACCAAGTTTCTTTTGTTTACCTTCTCTTTCTTTCTATATGTTTACCGGCTCAGTATCTGTTGCTCCACATTCTTTCCGAATCTACCAATCTTGTCCATAGTAATCCACCTTCCTTTTTAGAAATAACACGGGATAAACTAAGATCTCTGAGAGAGAAAAAATGAAAATAACATCTTAATACGAAATACCAGTATTCTGGTTATACGAGTCATAAAAGTCTTATCTTATAATTCGTTATTTGGAAATTTATTATTCACGTCAAAAATATATAATTCGTTTATCTAAATGCAATTCTATTTTACCCAGTTGGTCCTTTATCTATTTAAGTTCAAGAAAAATATTATACTTCAACACACCAACTTATTTTAAAAATCTTACAATATTCTAATGTTAGTAATAATAATTTATGAATCATGTATTTCCATAAGTTTGTATTTTGAAGACTGCTTTATGGTATAGTATATGTGTGACTTTCCCAGCAGAATCGTTGATGCCATTGATTCAATGCAAAATAAAAACCTGTCAGATTGTTATTTTTATTAAATTAACATCCAGTTTCAGTTACTTCAGCACAGCAGTAAAAAGAGTAAACTTGAAGATATGTCGCTTACATTCATTAAGGGGCCATGCATATTTTTTTGTTATCCAAATATATTCAACCAATGGTTGACTAAAGGTATGTGATATTATAATGATATTGTGAAAAGAAAAATTGTCTGAACCAGGAATCGAACCGTGGACCTCTAGTTCTCCAGTGCAGCCCACTACACTATTCTAGACCTGGCACAAACATTCTGGAGAACTAGAGGTCCACGGTTCGAATCCTGGTTCAGACATTAATTTTTCTTTTCACAACAATATTATAATATGATCCATTATAGGAACTGTGTTAAAATAACAGTATTGGAAAATGTTAAATAAAGGTATGTGACATAAAAAAAAAACAAAATGAAGTCTACTCATTAGTGCGGTCACCTTGCATCACATAGATACTGATTTTAGTGTTCTGTAGGAATTTAGAATGAAAATAAAGTAATATATATATCATATTTGAAGAGATTTATTTTTCTCTTCAAATATGATTTATCCATCATTGAGATGTACGAAATCAATAATAAAAACTTGGAAAAAGCCGTACTGGCTGTAATGTATAATTCCCAAATATGTCTTCTTAATAAAGGAGCCGCCATTTGCAAGATAGAAGCATGGCTTCACAGCATTTGGTGAATGGGAATTACAATGTATATAGAGAAAGATTTGCGTATAGATCGGTACTTGCTCAGGTAGCTCAGTTGGTAGAGCACTTGGTCTGGAGAACCAAGGGTCCCGGGTTCAAGTCCCGGTCTGAGCGTATAATTTTTCTCTTCAAATATGATTTATCCATCATTGAGATGTACGAAATCAATAATAAAAAAAATAATATATATATATTTTTTTTTTCAGATGGTTCGAAAATTCCCATTACAAACTTCGAAGGCTTGTAGAAGGAACCGAGTAGACAACTATTGAATATGAACCTTTGTCCGGAACGTATAATTTTCTGCTGAAGATAGAACAAATTATTAACATTAAGAGTTTACATCTTACGCATCTGCTTGTGATAAATCGATAGGCATTTAATGTCTTTATACTTAGATACTAACATTTATACAAACCAACATTCAAAGATTTCGTGACAATGTCCGATGCCAAGGAAAAAATAATGAAACTCCACTTTGTCACTGTAAGAATGAGATGGAGCGAGTGCACCAGAACATGATTCGCGGGTATATGAAACGAACTTGGTGGTCGCCATATCGAACCGTTGATATAGTGGATAAGTACTAATCACAATGTTAAATACAGTAGAGAAATTTTGATAATTTGCGTAGAAAAAAAATTATTACAGTGACAAAATAAGAGTTTTTTCTCCCTTGACATTAGATATTGTCAAGAAATAAGTGAATATAGGGTTATGAAAATATAATTAATGAGTCATAAATAATTAAATTACTATCGATTAATCCCCGGCAGACGCGGGAGAATTAAACGCTCAATGCTAAGTTATATCATCAACTCGACAACGTACGGTTCCGGAAAAAGGTTCCTATTCAAAGCGTTATCTACAAACCCTAGATGTTTCTAATTGAAATTTCTGGACACTCTGTAGATATTAATTTGATCCATGTAGACGTCATATTTTTGGAAGACATAGATTTATATTGGAATTAGAATTTTTCTTAAAATGTTTCAACGCTGATTCATATTAATAATTTTAACTATTCATTTATTTACTTTTGCCATGAATCTTCGACAGAATGTAACAAACTTTATTTGTAGACCTAATATGAGATATACTATAGATCTAATTATATGGATATAATGATGGGAAATGTAGATCAACAATAAAATTTGTTGTAACGTTCAAATTCATTTATAAAGCATACTTTAACAATAAATAATTGTTCAACATACTACTTAAATAAATAATAGTTTTAAAAAACTAAAACAACACGCTTTATTAGAAAACTGAAATAAAAAAAAGGAAAAATAACTTTAATTTCCAACACGCTTGGGATAAATAATTTTACCATCAAAAGCGTGGGGTGCTCTTTATCAATTAATATATTTGATAACAAACAGATATTGGTAAAAGTAAAGTCTCTAAGAAGAAAATGTAAAAATCATAAAAAGCACCCCACGCTTTTGATGGTAAAATTATTTATCCCAAGCGTGTTGGAAATTATAATTATTTTTCATTTTTTTAGTTCGGTTTTCTAATAAAGCGTGTTGTTTTAGTTTTTAAAACTATTATTTATTTTTTAGTTTTAATATTTTACAGAATAAGATAAAAATGTAAATATCTTTAAATTCGATTCTATTGTAGTATGAGCTGAAAGTAATACCCTTCTAAAAAATCTCCCAGCCGGATTTGAACCAGCGACCTATGGGTTACAGAAATTATATACCACTAGAGTGTACCGCTCTACCAACTGAACTCTTACAACGATTGACTAAAAAGTCGACAAGTCCGCAACCTATTATACCAGTTTTCATTTTTTTTATTTTCTGATGAGTCTGGCCAGGATTCTAGAAACAAAATATGAAATTATTATATTGTCACGGGTCCTTTACAAGTACACAAAGTTTCAAGTCGATCCAGTGTTTCTAAGTGGGTGAAAATCGTGTTCAAAAATTCCGTTACATAGATACAAAGACACATTTTTTTTATTTTCTGATGATTCTGGACAGAATTTTAGAAAACAAAAATGAAATTATTATATTGTCATGGATCCTTTACACGTATACAAAGTTTCGAGTCGATCCAATGTTTCTAAGTGGGTGAAAATCGTGTTTAAAATTCCGTTCCATAGATACAAAGACACTTTTTTTTATTTTCTGATGATTCTGGCTATGATTTTAGAAACAAAATATTGAAATTATTATATTGTCATGGGTCTTTTACAAGTATGCAATGTTTCAAGTCGATCCAATGATTTTAAGTGGGTGAAAATCGCTAATATAAAGCGTGTAAAAACATCAACATTCTATGTATTTTATTGATGGGATTTAGCAAGTAAACTGAGCAATTGTATTATTACTGTACGGGGTGTGACATCAAGTACTCTGTAGGACTCTCCCGTAACGACAGCCTGTTTCGTCACAACCGTACGTTAAAACCACAATTAAGGATGTACTTGTACTGCGTATAAAAATTGCTAAACATAGATTGAGTTGTTCCTTTTAATAATCATTAATCCTACTCCACCTGTTTTTGAAGTAGGATGCAGCACCTTGATATGTAAGTCATATTGGTGTACAGAGAAAACTGCAAGGACATACGGTAGACGCGTGTATCTTTCCTCCCATGCGTTCTTAATGTGATGATATAGTTATTAAATATCCTCTGCATAATCATTACTAGTGTTTATTTCTATTACGTTGTCCCATCAATTTTTTTTTCTTTCGACTAATCAAAGTCCATCCGTCCATCCATAGTAATTCTGTCCGAGGGAAGGTCCTTCACTGCAATCATAGCATTTCCATGCTATGCTTGCAGCTTTACTACGGAATTGTAGGTTGCTTTCCACACCGGTGAAGGATGGTGATAAGGATAAGGATGAAGATGAGGATGATAATGATGGCCATAAAAGTAAAATAATGATACATACAAAAATATTCTTTATTATTAATTTTATTATTATTATTATTATTATTATTAATATTATTATATTATTATATTATTAGTTGAATGCAGGCTTTCACGGCCGGTAATCATAATGTTGTGTGATTCCGGGTTCTGTGGCCGTGGTCCATAGTTGGTGTTGATACCAGACGTTTCGCCCTCAACTGCGGAGGGCATCTTCAGTGGCGAGTGCTTCTAGGCGTGTTTCCTGGTCGGAAGATCTACTTAGAGTGAGCTCTGCTGACGTTGTGGACGTTGTATTGATACTAGTGGTGGGAGCAGGGTGAGTGAGCGTGGCTCTTGCTGATTGGCTAATGGTCGTCTCCTTGTTGTCCCTAGTGTTGATGCATTTATTTCTAGTGTATGGTACCAGGCCTTAGGCAATTTGATACCTTCCTCTTTTCTGTTAATATTTTCTTTATGCTTGTATATTTCTATAGCCTCTCGGTATAATCTAGGGAAATAGTAGGAAGTTGTGGCTAAAACTTGTGTATCATCGAATAGAATCTGGTGTCCATTCATAATGGCATGTTCTGCTACAGCCGATTTATCCATTTCTCCTTGTCTGCAGTTTCTTTTGTGTTCTGATAAACGGGTGGCTATACTTCTTTTCGTGGTCCCTATGTATGGTTTACCACACGAACAAGGAAGTCGATATACGCCGCAAGTGGAGAGAGGTGGCCGAGGATCCTTAGCTGAGCGAAGGCAGTCTTCTATTAAAAAAAAAAAAAAAAAAAAAAAAAAAAAAAATAGAAGACTGCCTTCGCTCAGCTAAGGATCCTCGGCCACCTCTCTCCACTTGCGGCGTATATCGACTTCCTTGTTCGTGTGGTAAACCATACATAGGGACCACGAAAAGAAGTATAGCCACCCGTTTATCTGAACATAAAAGAAACTGCAGACAAGGAGAAATGGATAAATCGGCTGTAGCAGAACATGCCATTATGAATGGACACCAGATTCTATTCGATGATACACAAGTTTTAGCCACAACTTCCTACTATTTCCCTAGATTATACCGAGAGGCTATAGAAATATACAAGCATAAAGAAAATATTAACAGAAAAGAGGAAGGTATCAAATTGCCTAAGGCCTGGTACCATACACTAGAAAATAAATGCATCAACACTAGGGACAACAAGGAGACGACCATTAGCCAATCAGCAAGAGCCACGCTCACTCACCCTGCTCCCACCACTAGTATCAATACAACGTCCACAACGTCAGCAGAGCTCACTCTAAGTAGATCTTCCGACCAGGAAACACGCCTAGAAGCACTCGCCACTGAAGATGCCCTCCGCAGTTGAGGGCGAAACGTCTGGTATCAACACCAACTATGGACCACGGCCACAGAACCCGGAATCACACAACATTATTATTATATTATTATTTTATTATTATTATTATTATTATTATTATTATTATTATTATAACTAGAAAAAATAAGTTACAAATATATAATTTAATAGTGAGAATTACTATCACATATGGAGCTGAAGTTTGGAAATTCAACATAAACTTATGTTGATGGAAATGGATTTCATACGGAGAGCAGCAAGATGTGCTGTCATACGAGAAAAAAAAAATTACTTATTCAATGGTAGATTATATAAGATATAAGCATTTAAATTAGTATGCGCATGTACGATGAATGTCTGGAAGAAGAAGGAAAGGAAGACATCGAAACTCGTGGATGCAAAAAATAAGAATTGGAATGAGAACAAGAGGACTGGAGGTCATGGGATGGATGGATAGATAGAGACAAGTGGAGAAGGAAAAATAAGACTGTAGGCACATAAAGATGTGTAAATATTAAAACTCTGTATATAAATAACATTATTATTATTGTTATTGATTCATGCATTTTACGTCTTTCGGGCTAAATGGCCGTGGTCTGGTTTTATTAAAACTCGACGTTTCGTCTATTACTGCGGTAGACATCCTCAGGAGATTCTGGGTGTTCTTTGACTTCTTAACTCTTCAAATGTCGGCTGCAGACATTTGAACAGTTAAAAAGTCAAAGAACACCCAGAATCTCCTGAGGATGTCTACCGCAGTAGTAGACGAAACGTCGAGTTTTAATAAAACCAGACCACGGCCATTTAGCCCGAAAGACATAAAATACATGAATCAAAATACCTGCCGTGAAAGTCTACAATTTTACATTATTGTTATTATTAATAATACGTCTTAAATATATACAACATATTCCTCTGCCCAATATTAAATTTTAATTCTCTTCTCCAATCTCTATCCTTCCAGTCACCTCTCCTTCGTCAAATTCATGTCTTCTTAGGTCTCCTTCTTTTCTTCCGACTTGGAATCCACTCCAAACTCTTAACTGGCAATCCATCTTCATTTATCCTCTTCGCGTGTTCAAACCATTTCCATTGTTTATTTTTCACAAAATTGTACAATTGTTTTGTTATTTTTTTTCTCGGATAATAATATTTCTCATCTTGTCTAATTTACAGCATCGTGCAGATCTTCTTAAAAAATCAATTTCTGTAGATTACAATTTTGACTTTAATTTAGCATTTATAGTCCACGTTTCTGCTCCATAGGTCATTAAACTTCATACTATTGATTTATAAACATTGCTTTTAGTTTCTCTGAATATGTGTTTATCGTCCCGCGCCGTAGCCGAATGGTTAAGGCAGGAAACCTTGGCGCAGAGCTACGGGACTTGCGCTGGTTCGAGTCTCCATGGGGGAAGAAATTTTTTCATGGTAATTCGGCCAGTATGGGACCGGTGCCCACTCAGCATCGTGAGGCATTTGGGTAGCTACAATAAGTAGCGGCTCCAGGTTGAGAAAACCAGCTATAACGGCTGGGGGACTCGACATGCTGACCACATGTCACCCCTACACTGGCTGATGGTCATCTACCTCTGCACATGTGGATGTGAGGCCAGCAGCCGGCTGGTAGGCTAAGGGCCTTCTAGGCCTGTCGCGCCAGGAGTCTTTTTAATATGTTTATCGCAAAAAATTCCATTCAACATTGCTTTTGCAGATTGAGCATTAACTATTATTATTGTCATTTCCAAATCATTGTTTCCACCTTAATTCATTTCAACTCCCAAAATATTTATATTTGTTAAGTTATTGGTACCACGTCCACCGCTGTCTCTAGGTAGCGTGCTGCCTTGTCACGCAACGGGCCCGGGTTCAATCCCCGGTCGGGACAGTTTGCTGGGTGAGATTTTTATCGCGGTTTTTCCTCACATGTATGACAAATGTCAGGAAACGTTAAGGCCCAAACGGTCCCCGAACATTATATGGCCAATGCAATGATCGTCCATTCATATTCATCTTAGATTAAGTTTAGAATTAGGGAATCTTCTGGCGCACCACTATCATCACCTATTATATCATCGGGGCAACGTAACCCAGCTTCCAGGAAGTGAGTTACAATTACGCCATGCTAGGATAGAACACCCGTAATGTCCAAAAGGACAAACTGGGGAATTAAAAAAATATTTAATGGTACCATTGGAATCTTCTAGAACCAAATTCTGTCCACCATCACCAGTTACCACATACTGAGTTTTATTTACATTAATTTTAAATCCCCACTTTTAATATTCTTCCATTAAGTTCCTGGTCATATATCCAATATCATCATAATCTTCAGCCATTGAAATATGATCATCTGCAACTTGTAATGAGTGAATAATATTGTCATTCATAATTATTCCCATATTAAAAAAATTCTCTTTCCACATGTTTAATGCATGATGAATTATTATTATTATTATTATTATTATTATTATTATTATTATTTATTGTTATAATTAGTATTATTGTTACATTTTAGCACATCTTCCGGTTACCCTCCATGTTCTTGTCAAAAACGTATGTAAGTGATGCATATAATTAAATCCCTTTCCCGACAGGAAGTGCCATTATAATGCCCCAGTGGCATGTGCTGAATAAAAAGTACCTATAAGGTGAGAGGTTAAACTAAGTTAATTGAATGTTTTTATCATATCAAGGTAATTAGAATTACAAATGACACAACTTGAGAAACAAAATTAATAGCACTGCTTCCTGATGGCAATTGAATCAGAACGCCATGTTCGGACCCCACAAGATCAATATTAATTTAATTATAGTGATTAATCCTTGACACATGCAGATTGTTTACACGCATAACCGTTACCATGACAACAATGTTGCCCTCATTTTTACTTCAATACATCAATAATGCTAATTTGTGCTATAAGTGTAGGCTGTAGATTAGATTGTACGTCATACAAAGTTGATTATCAAACTTCTCACTTCATGATATTCACCTTTGAAATTACAGCTACTTTACGTCCAGTTTCCATCCTCCTGAAAATAGGCCTATATTGTGTTTAGTATTTAAAATTTAATTTCATGTTATTTGTTTTAACCTACGTATTACATTCCGGCAATCGCAATGAAAAAAATCTAACTGAACTTTAACTTACTCTGTGTAATATTATGTTAATGCAGTAGGCCTATATTTTGTAATGTTTGATTTTTCATCTTTGACTTATGGACGCTTTAACATCTAAAATGTTTTCTCGTCAATTATGTTTATTTATTTTAATGCTACTTTGAAATGAGGCCTAGAAGTGAAAATGTACCCAAACATTTTCTTAATGTTAATTAAATAAAAATAAAACATAGTTTTATTTGATTTATATAATTCAGTGACAGCTGTTTCGGTACACTGTACCTTCTTCAGACATGTTAACAAATTATGATTCAAAAATTCATAATTTGTTAACATGTCTGAAGAACGTACAGTGTACCGAAACAGCTGTCACTGAATTATATAATAAATATGAAAATCAAATAAAACTACGTTTTATTTTTATTTAATTAATAAATATAGATTTTCATCAAGTAAACACTAACTCAATTGATTATTTTCTTAATGGTTGAAAAAAATAAAAACCCTCTAAAATACATTGTAAATCATAGTTGACGTTATGTACTAAAATTTTCAAAGTATTAAATAAGTATCAGATATATCAGCCGCCCTCAAATAAATGTATTTCTGTTAAATAAATAGAATTATATGCCAAAGATTGATCATATTCTGAAAGGCCTACATGCATAATTTGGGCCATGAAGAACATAATTCATAGACATAAAACCAGCCGTAATATCTAAAAACATTTTTGGAATAAAAAAATGACTAAATCTAGGATATTTTCTTCCATATACATAATCAGAAATAGACTCTTCTAGATTTAAAAGATCTCCAATTCCAGATGACCAAATTACTCCTACTCTTTCTCTTTTTTTCTTTTGAAAAATTGATTCCACTACTTTTTGTAGCTTCTTCAGAAGCTTTAAGTTTTGAGTAATTGAAGTTTTTTTACACAAATCCATTTTAATTGAGAACTGATATATCAGATACTTATTTAATATTTTAAAAAATTAACCCTCAGATAGGTGGGCCAAAACCGCGACCTCTGGAATTCAAATCTCAGCCAGGTATGTTTATTATATATATATATATATATATATATATATATATATATGAGTATCAGGTAATGTAACACTATTGCTTTCAGATATAGTTGCTCTAAATGCTTTAAAATACCTACAAGAACTGTGTGAGTTGTGACAATAGAAGAGACATAATATTGAAATTAATGTATTAAGACTTACTATTTGCATACATTAGTTAACACAACTCAAGAGAAAAGTTTCTGCCTGAACCGGAAGATGAACACAAGATATCTAGAGTTGCCTTCTGGCGCACCAACAAATTATGCTACTTAGGCAATTCAGGAGAAGACATGAAATATTTCTCTATTTTAAATCCCCTGTTAGTGAACTTCTGTCTTCATTACAGGGTGTCCACATAGTCCTGCTACCAAAACAATGTAACTTAGCTCGTAAACTATTTGAGATAGAGATATGCGGTTTCTTGCAACTTACGGTATTCTACATCTCTCAAAGTTTTGTTTACATTTGTTGCAAATTGTGATTTAAACGACAATGATGACACCACAGGAAAAGGCCCAACGTGTATGGTGATATGCTGAGTCTGGTAAATCACCAGTAACTGTTCCGCAAAATTCCCGCCGGCTATATGGAAGGGATACTCCATCCAAATCATCTATAATTAGATGGGCCGAGGAATTTCTAGCTACTGACAGCATAATGGACTTGCCACGGAGTGGACGACCAGGTGTGAGCCAAAAATTATTGACAATATGTAACTTGCATTTGAACGCAGCCGTCAAAAACCGTTTCGTCATGCTTCACGGGAACTGCATTTACCAAAATCAACCATTGATGAAGTCCTACATAAGCGACTACATCTTCAGGTCTATAAAGTGCAAATTATGCAAGCGTTGCTGCCAACTGACTTCCCTCAGTGTGCTGAATTTGCTGATTCCATGCTGAACACAATTGACGAAGACACTGAGTACCTGCAGAGAGTGATGTTCTCTGATCAAGCGACTTTCTTTGTGTCTGCACATGTTAACCGCCATAACATTCGGGTATGGTAGTACTGGTGATTTACCAGACTCAGCATACCACATTCACATTGGGTATTTTCCTGTGGTGTCATCATTGTAGTTTAAATCACAATCTGTAACAAATGTAAACAAAACTTTGAGAGATGTAGAATACGTTGCAAAAAAACCGCATGTCTCCATCTCAAACACTTTACGAGCTATGTTACATTGTTTTGGTAGCAGGACTTTGTAGACACAAGTAACAAAATCGCTTCTATTAACAAGACATTATAATGGGATTTATTCAGTGATACATAAGCTAATTACAAATATAATATTAAAATTAATATACTCATGCTTTCTATTCGCATGTAATAGTTAATGGACCTACTCCTGGACTGCCTAAGTAGCACAATTGGTTAGTGCGTCAACGCTGAAGATTTTAAGTTCAAATCCCGGTTTAGGCAGAAAACTTTCTCTTTAGTTTTAATGAAAGAGACAAATAAGAAAGTTAAAATATTTCCGCTTGCAGTTGCTTAAGAAGTGCATTTCCACACTTTCAACTTGAATCTGAAATTAGAGACATTATAGCCATTTATCTTATAAATATAAGTTCAACATGGCGTATATAGGAACTGAATATTTATCGTAAATACGAACTAGATTCGTATGGCCGAGGATAGGGACCGATATGGGTCTTTCATGAGATGCGGCATTGAATGTACGGTTTCCATATTCCATATATAGTAGGTGAGTTAGCACATAATTAATATATAAGCATTTATTGTACACTCTTCAAATATCAAACATCTGAAAAATATGTTGAGGTTGACCTGGAAGTCTGAGGTGTTAGGAATTGGAGGAATAAGGCGATTGAGAGGAACCAATGGTAAGATATTCTTCAGTAGGCCAAGACTCGACCAGTGTTGTGCGCCGAGAATGATAATTAAACCAGTATTAGATTGTAATAATATTCTAATATGATGACTAGGGCTGAAAAAAAGTATTGGTTACAGCCTAGGCTGCATCGTACTTAGACCGCTATATGTTTAGAAACTGCACGTTGACACGCGCTACTCGGGACAGACTTCTAGTACAGTCCGCTTTGTGTAGCAATGGACTCATCTTTGCACAATTTTTGTTTCGGCATTCTGATACAACCACACGTCACGTAAACAGATCTATTACTGAGGAGAGTAGAACACACACTCTCCGCTCCGAACAGGCAGTGGAGACGCTCGACAAAGACATACATTTTGTAAACAATGTGTATAGACATTAGTTACTATCTTGATACCGCTACTTTTTTCAGCCCTAATGATGACTAACAATAGCTACAACAGATTTGAATTCTGTTGAATTTAACATATTTTTTTCGGTTCTAACTCATTTTCTGTAGGCTTACCCTTAACAGTAGCAGTAGGATTAGATTTAGTAATGCGTGTATTGTGTTGGTAGTAAAGTTAATGAAATAACCATGAAAGTAGGACTGGGTATCATAGTAGTATGATTGTAATTTATTTAAAAATCGATACAGTACGTAGCCTATGACGTCTGTTAGGGAGGAGAGCTGTATTCTGGGTGGTTGAGGGAACGTTATCTGCAGTCTAGAGGAGCGCTTTAATAAAACTCCAAATGTCCAAAAACTGAGCTGTCCGCTTATCTTCAGTTTAATTGAATTAAAATGCAAATGTGTTCTCTAATCTGCGCTGCAAAACAAATTTCAAAAATTACACGACCACATTCACTTTGTGACGCGTGTAATTTGATTATATGAGATAAAAATGTTACCCTTGAATGCATTTACTAATAACTTACAGCAAATCTCTTAGAAATACAACATAATTAAAGGCAGACATAGATGTGGATAACAAATGCAGGAAAATTGCTAATTTTGGTTATAACATTTTTTTATTCAAATTAGCATCGAGTTTCACTTATTTAACGTATTTGTGTTCTTTTCTCTTATATGATGGTCTAACTCTCTTTATTCTCTTCATTCCTGCAAATAAATATATTATTTTTAGAAAATTAGTTTGATCCTTCCGGGAAATTCTCGTATAAGACTTGAAAGCTTAATAATAGTCCCTTCGATTGGTTAGTTATAATAAAAGTTTAGGAATTATTAATCAAGTTATGAAACCATCCCTTGTACAAAAAAACACCAGATTACGTTTATATAACACTTTGGCTAGACCAGTGTTGACCTATGGTAGTGAAGCATGGACACTAAGAAAACATGAAAGCAGAATAACGGCTTGTGAAATGAGATTCATACGCAGAACAGCGGGTTACACCAGATGGGATCGGAAAAGGAACACCGATATCTTAAAAGAATTGAAGACTACGCCAATTTTGGAATATATTAAACAGTACCAACTAAATTGGAAACACCATCTTGAAAGAATGAGTTCAAATCGGATCCCCAAGCTGTTTATAATTATATACCAAGAGGACGAAGATCACTGGGCCGTCCTATAAAACGCTGGAGGGAAAATTTTCTATAGGATCGTAACAGGCCTTGGCCTAATACTTGGAAGGAAGAAGAAGAAGATTTTTAGAAAATTTCTGTAGTGCACTTATAACTTTTACTAAATATATGAAATTAAATGAAGTGAAACACTTATGTTAACATTAAGTACTTACAGGTAGGCCTACAGATGTTCGTTAAACAATATGCTATAAGTCGGAAGGTCAAGAATTCGAGAACCGATTGGGTCAGGAATTTTAATTTGCCCTAAATCTTATGGCTACTCCATGGTCTTGGGTTCGACTCAGTCTCGAACGAAATGAGTATTAAATGTACTTTATGGGGATAAAAGCGGCCGTCTCGCAGGGCTGACAACTCGGCTGACTTCTCATGCTAAGGACTTCCTAAGAGCTGTAATAAATTTCTTAATCCGGCGATTGGTAAGGTTGAATTTATAAATTTCCTTACTCTCTGAAATTGCGAAATTGGAGCTCCACTATAATTGAATAGCCAACTATCTTACAGCAGGATTAATATTAGTTTACACTCCACATTATGTTTATGTAATACATATATATATATATATATATATATATATATGTACATTGAATGCCATTCTCATATATAAATGGAAGTCGCGTTCAAATAATGCGTATCTGTATTTTAGAGATGTAAAAATTCTGAAAGACTTTTTAATGAAGAGAGGTAACCTGCAGGATCCATTTTTGTTAATTAACGGTAAACAAAGGTACCCGAATCCTAAAATAAGATTTAGGAATATTCCACAATACAGTGTTTCTCCTTCAACCCAAAGTGATTTGTCGGCAGAGGTTCCTGTCTAAAGCATTTTCTTCTCTCAAATCTCTAGTTTCCATACTTCTCTTCACTCCATCCATCCATCGTTCTCTAGGCCTGCCTCTTCCACTTCTTCCATTACCTTTTCAATTAAGGATCTTCTTTGGTATTCTCTCTTCTTCCATTCTTATGAGATGTCCATACCATTTCAAACGTTTTTCTTCTATTTTTCTTAATATGTTTTTGTCAACTTGCATAATTTCCCTTATTGTGCTGTTTCTGACCTTATCCCTTCTTGAAATTATAAAATAAGATACAAGTGGCCAAAAGATAATGGTCCTTTCGTCTTCAACTCTTAAACTATCAGTATAGCCTAATAACTTTAAAATACAAAATAATGTTGCCAAATAAAATGCTACATATAATGAACTAATTACATTGGTTAATGCAGTGAACGTTTAAGCACACACACACACACATATATATATATATATGCAAAGTCTAAACTAGATGTATTTTTAAACGAAAAAACCGAAAAAAGAAGTATAATTTTGTGAATATTTAATTTATACTAAAATGTAAATCACAATAAACGTGTCTCTATGGTAAAATATTATTTTCTAATACCTATTTGTCGTATTTATAGTTTTAGGAATACTCGCTCTGATATAGTGCAACGTTACATTCGGACGATTTATGGCTACAGTGATGGAAGTCATTTCTATCAGCCGTAAAACTGTAGGCCTACAAAATGAGTTCAGTTCAAACCTCTCTGTCAAATTTAGTTTCAGGTGACATCCATTAAAGAATAGCATTAGAGTACATTTTATTTTAATGCTGTATATTCTATTCATCGATGCCAAATTAACGTTACAGCCGATTAAGGGCCTAAAATTCCCTTCAAAATTTTCCGCTAGATTTATCTCTCTTTAGCCACAATTCCACCAGTACTTGATCCCCAGTTTCCTTATGTCCTCCAATGTTCAATCAATCTACGGTATCAGTTATAGGGCTTCCAACTCTTCATCTCATTTCTGGTTTGTTACCAGCATTTTAACAATGTTTTCTTTTACGTTATTTAATGTTTTCTGTGCGTTATAGAAATGCGACGTACACCATTGTTACTTTAACCCGTCCGTTTATAAAATGTCTATAACATGGTATTTAAAGATGCAGTTAAAATATTGTGCCACTGTCAAAACTGCATACTATATCATACCCGCTGTAGTCTCGAGGTAGCGTGCTGCCTTGTCAGGCAGCGGGCCATGGTTCGATTCCCGGTCGGAAAAGGCTTCTGGGATAGGTTTCTTCCTCTCATGTAAGACAAATGTCAGGACGCTTAGCGTCCAACGATCCCCAAAAAATCATCCGGCCATCATCATCTTTATCATTATCATCTTTCACCGGTGTGGAAAGCAACGGGAAGCTACCACAACTATAATTCCCTAGTAAAGTTGCAAAAACATAGCATGTAAATGCCATGATTGCAGTGAAAGATCTGCCCTTTGGCAGAATTACTGTGAATGCATGGATCCTGACTGTGTGATCAATTTAAAAATAATTATGTTTTAGTCTATATTTTTAATTTAAAGAAGTCCTACTACTGCTAGTACCACTACTACTAGGAAGGGTTTATAATTTTTAGCATGCTCTATGGTTACAAAGCTGACTTAATTTTTATAGAATTAATTTGTTCTAAACTTTAATTAGTCTCCTGCATACTGAATCAAAATATAAAAAATTTTAACCTTATGAAATTTTTATTACATAAATATATATTGTACCAGTTACAATGGAGGGCTACCGTTATTGTCCCAAAAGTCTGTATTATCTATTCATTGTAAAACATATAAAAATACTTTCTAGTAATAAGTCATTGCCGACAGCAGCGTTTTAAGTTATTTGAGGGTGTGTGAAGAAAGATGAATAACTGTTACAGGTTTGAACAAATGTGAATAACTGTTAAGTTCATTGTCTGGTCATGTGTTACGTATTTTGGAAGTCGGTAGGTATTAAACACAGTTTATTACGTCTAAGACTTTACGCAAATCCCCAAGGTTACCCAGAAGGGGAACATCGATACGGTTAGGACGGATACAAACAAGTGTTTATTGCTTTTAAGAAATTTCAAAAGAAAAAAGAAGAACTGCGTATGAGGCTACCATCCACAGAAGCTCAAATAAACTACTTCAGGAAAAGGAGAAGAAGAGACAAGAGATATGGCTGGACATTTATACAACAGAAGCCATGACAAACAGGTTCTGGACCAACACCAATCAGGAACTCAAACACGTGGTGAGCTCAATAGCAGTGCATGGATACCACCACAAGATATGCAAGACCAAGTGTTTCCACGATCCCGGGAACAACTGTGGGTGTGAACTGTGCGAGCAACCATGCGACCGTTACCATGTAACCACCTGCAAAAAACGAGGGAAACCCCTCGTAGAATTCTGAAAATAACGCTATGTGAATCAAATTAATAACAAAACTTATGTAATATATATTTTCTGTACAACTTGGTGCGCATTTATTCTATTATTATTTAAAACATGTAGCCTCCAAAAACATAGCGGACAGATAAATAAGAACATCCACCCCAGAGTAACTGAACCTGGAAATGAAGATAGTCCTGTAAAAGGCCACGCCCTAAATTTCATGGGCCTATATCGACTTGCACATGTAGCCTATAGAGGTGTTTTCAAAATATTTATTTTATCCAATAAAAATTTCGTATCAAAAGTGCAATGGCGGTGGAAAAATAAGTCAAATCCACGACTTTCTTAAATATTTAATATATAATCAAAAGTAAGTGGAGCGAGGGCTCCTATTTGAAGAACATAGGCCTACAAAGTGTGGAGCTGACGCCCCGACTCGAATAACGAGCAGAGTCACCACGAGTATCAGGAGGAACTCGGCATATAAATTCTCATTAACGTCGATATAAAATAAAACGGAAATTCAAAGATCATCATTTTTTAAAACTTACATAAGTCGTGGTTTGGCAGTTTCCCTAGCCAATTTAACAGTGTTGTGTACTAAAAACTATTGAAAAAAAACATACATTTAATAAAATTATCCCATCACGTCGCCTAAAAATTAGTTTTATCACAAATTACCTTCTATAGTTCCATATCTATCACCGGCTAAAATCATAAAGTTCATCCCAACCCTAGAGAAACTCATAGCTCGCGCGCTTATCTATGGTCTATTTTTGTATATATATATATATATATATATATATCGAGGTAGTGTGCTGCCTTGTCACGCAGCGGGCCCGGGTTCGATCCCCGGTCGGGGCAGTTTTTCTGGGCGAGGTTTTTATCGGGGTTTTTCCTCACCTGTAAGACAAATTTCAGGAAAACTTTAAGGCCCAAACGGTCCCAGAAATCATATGGTCATCATCGTCATCCTTATCATTATCACCATCATTATCATCATCATCCTTCACCGGTGTGGAAAGCAACGGGAAGCTACCACACCTACAATTCCCTAGTAAAGCTGCAAGCATAGCATGAAAATGCTATGATTGCAGTGAAGGACCTGCCTTCGGGCAGAATTACTATGGATGTATATTATATATATATATATATATATATATATAGTCGGCCTCTGGCTACTCATGCCGAAACGTTGAAATTAGTGGTCAGAGGCTAACTTTCAAATCATGATGCGGAAAACCCAAGAAAAGGTTCTTAATCATACGTATATCCGCGAAAATCTACAATATATATTCTTTGAGAAACAAGTACAATAAATACATATCAATTCTGATCTTTAAACCAATCAACTGTTGAGACTTAGGAGAGGAGCCACGTCATATCTCCGAAACACACTGTCATAATTTCGGTTTTATAACAAAGCTAAAAAAAAATAGCTCAAACTGCATTCAGAGTTCAAAATGAATTTGACCATTTTGTTTGCATCTATAATATAATTACTACTTCCTCCGTAATTCCATAAAATATCCTTCAAAGCTTGCATTTATAAAACAGTTTAATAGGTGATTTCTTCAAAAACGTGCGTTAGAAAAGTTGATTCTGGCTTAAAAGATCAAGTCTTTTCTAAATTGAAAATCTGATGGCTGCTGAAATATAAATTTTCATTCAATCTCAGAAAAACTAGTTTAGTTATCTATCATCTGTTTAATTTTATCCTAAAAGTATTAACAATCTGTATAATATAATTTCAACGTATATAATACTTTCTCCCTATCATTCAGCTGCATGGAATGAAAATACAGATCTTCGTACGATGTACAAAAAAAAATAAATGTGTAGGTTGGATAATGGCAACTATGTGAAATTTAACTTTGCCGATCTCATGACTTAACTAAGATATTCTTATAAAAAATGTTATCCTCAATGGAAATTTAATTTAGTAACCTTGTTAAATGAAACAGTTAATAATTTAAAATATATATGTAATTATCTGCACATGTATATATGCGTTTTACTTCAACATGATTATTGAAGGAAATTTGACACATGAGCATATTTTTCGAATATGAACCATAAATCAAATTAAGGGACCAGCAGCTTAAAATTTGGTATAGCTGCCATTTTCAAGGGTTCTGGATCCTACATTGGATTTGCATTTATCTTAGTAATAGCAGGCCTGTGCAAATTCGATAATCACTACATAAAATAATAAACATTAATAAATTACACATATGGCGATATATTTATTTATATGAATGTAAAGTCGCTTTTAATACTAGAGCATTATTTTCTCTATCAACCATAACTAGAAAATTCATTTCACGAAATAAAAATATTGATGCCCAAAATTCGATATTAGATTGTGTTTGATCAACATTGAATATTTTATACGTTGACATATAATAATGAGGTAAAATCTATGGACGTATATTCGACTTTAAATGATATTTATTTACGACGTTGTGATGTTCTAAAAACTCGTATAATTCAGAAAGTTAGTTGAAAAGATGAAAGTTTTGTTACGACAAAAACAATATAATTTCTATATGTTTAACTTTATTTGAAAAATAAATATTTTAAGTTACCTCTAATTCCAACCATGCACTCCTTTTATGGCCATGCGTCAGCATTCGTATATAAATAGTGCCTAGATAATAAAAGTAACAATTATTATGTAATTCTATAATATAAAATAAATTATGTAATTTTCGTTTTTAATATTATAAATTGTAAAATAATAATAAATTATACTTTAAAATAGTTATAATATTAATAAATATTTTTATCATTAACATTTTTAATGTCATAATTATTATATTGTGCACAGGGTTGCGAAATATTGTGTAGAAATGTTTATATGAATAATATAACTCAATTAAACTTTTCATTCACAAAACCGAATATAATTATATAATTAATACATAAAAAATAAGATATAGACGGAATTAATATAAATAATATTGTACCATAATTACGACTAATAAAAAACAGTAATTTGTCATTCTAATAATGTATGGGTGTAATAATAATTAAAATGAATATATTTTAGTATGAAAATTTTCCAAATGCTGAAATACTATAAATATTGCGTATGTTACGAATAAAAATATTACTATAATAGATCGTTAGTTTACAAGCGTTAGTTTTAATTAAAGAATTATGAAATTAATGCAGTAATGAAGACCAGTATGTATTCTCTTGATTATTTTACAATACATGCTGTAGAGTGTTAACGAGAATAAGTTAACTATTATTTCATCTTAACTGATAAATATACAATACATCAAGTTACAGCAAAAATCTCAAGTCACCAAATTACTTTGTTAGAACAGAAAGAGAATAGGAATAAAATAGTTAAACATCAATTTTCTGTGTAGAAGCAGCATTTACATGTGTTAATGCTCGCAACAGGACTATTCTTTATTTATAAAGCCTATGTTATTATGGAATGACTATTTTTACAAAATAGTTATTTTTAATAACACAATTCTGACGTGTGTATCCTTTCTGTTCTAACTATTTATACAGAATGTTCAGATTGTCATTACATATAATGGTAGACTATTGCTATTGGAATATTGTTTGCTAATATAAACTATTTATGACTAAATTCTAATTTATTAAATCTAAATCACATAATCCAGAAACTGTCAATCTGGATTTTTCACTGTTTGAATGACAATAACTAACTTGAGTTAAATGCGAAGAATGTGCATCATCTAAACACATTTTCATTGCTATAGTTATTTATACAGATTTTTGCAGATAAAGGAAAATTATGTACTTCTTAATTATCAATATCTATATGTAATAACGTTTATGAATCGATATACTGGTATTAAGCAATATTTAATAAAACTTTCATGTATGGTATATCATTTCTTATGTTGAGAAAAATAATCATTCTATATACAAATCAATTACACTTCAACTTTCCATTCGAGGTGACAATTCCCTGCTCCAATTTGAGCTGTCAAACACCTAACATTCTGTATAAATTTGAAATTAATTAACGTAAATGAACTAGAAGAATACTGCTGTAAAGGCATGATATAGTTTTTTTGCATAATGTTGGACTTGTGCTGTAACTTATCAAGTAATTATCATGCACGTAATGAAATAATATTACTTACATCTCGGTGAACGCCGATACAAACTCTAACAACAGGACATTACCTGCAACATACAATATTTCTCATTATGCAGTAGAACGCAAATATGTAGGGACTAAAATTGAAATTGTGAATTACAAAATATTTTTATTTACTCATATTAGTGACATAGTAATGCAAACATCCCTTATTTTTAACTTTATTTAAACAAGAGAGAGGTTACGTTAGTTCATGGACATTAATTGGAATGACAATTTTAAAGTACCATCACAGGATTTAGCATTACATCTGCATTATCTGTCAGGTATAATTGCTGAGGGAGGATCAATTAAACAAATATCTCAGCACTATGACTGGGATATCTGAATTCAAAATGAAAATATTTTGACGCATTGTTGACCCGCTGCTAAAATTACCGCGTTTGAATTTCACGAGCGCTGGCAAAACTCAAATCTTGCCTTATAAGTCATAAGGAATTCAGATTCGGATCGTGAGTCTCGAAGGATCGCTTTTGCGACTGTTCGAATAGCGGTGGGTTGAATGGTGGTATATTGGTGGTCGTCTCTGAAAATTTCTAGACGTCTTCATCGGTTATATAAGACCGAACGGAGACAACAGTGAACCAATAGTATTCTGAATATGAACATGATTTTGGAAGAGAGGGCATCTGCGAGTGTGAAGAAATAAACTTTAAGATAAATTGCGTTTGAGGAAATCTCACAGCTTAAAAAGTATGTGTTTATACTGTGAATAATTGGAATGAAATAAAGATAGTGATTTTTTATGTTAATGTGAAATTAATAAACTAAATTCGATATGTTCCCACGCCAGTGCTATAATATTTCCAGGAAAAAACATATAAACGAAATATTTTGAAAGTTGAAATAGATTATTTGAGAAGAAACGAAGGGGTATTGTAAAGAATTGGAATGAAGAAATTAGGAGACCGATTAAAACAGAAAAGAATGTGAAATATCAGGCTCGGGCTTCTATATACCCAGCGTGTGCAGTTTTCGATCCCTAATTTGCATACTTAACATCATTACGTCTGATCAATTTGGTACAATGCATTTTACGTCGCCAATACGTTTCTACTACAGAATACGAATTTTGAAAGGCACAGCACTGAACTGGTTTGAATGTTATCTTATATAGAGTGATTGAGGTAATGGTTGTGTGAGAACACACCAGCTCTCTGTGTACGTAACCCCCTACCTACGATAGGCTTGAAAAGAGGGATTACAAATATTTGGGCTTCTATTGAGGATGCAACAGAAATGATGTCCTAAATATCAATACACACTAGCGAAAGGTGTTCGGGAAGACAAATTACAACACTGTATGAAAATATTAAAGAAGTTATTTCTTCGAAGAGACTACATGCACTTAATTGAGAAGAATATAATTTTGAACAGGAAGACGGCTTAAAGCTGCAAAATTCATCAATTATATATATATATATATATATATATATATATATAGATTGTGATATATTAGTATTTTTTTCCTTCCACAATGACGCAAGTAAGATCAAAATTGTCAATAGCATAAGATTATATTATATTATAATTAATCTAATTTGATTATATTATAATCTTATGCTATTAACAATTTTGGTCTTACTTGCGTCATTGTGGAAGGAAAAAAATACTAATATATCACAATCTATAACCCAGTTCATAAAATGTCAATCTTATAACAAAATTGTAATTTTATTTTAATAAAACTAAATATTTCCAGGTTCCATAAGTCTAGGTCATGCAACTCGAAATGGGCAACACAATAAATTATTTTAGGTGAAATATTTAGGAAAGATTTGTGGTAAGTACGAATCCCTAGGTGTAAGTGGGAAAGTAAAATTCGAACGGATTTTAAGGAATAAGGTATCGGAAAATATCTGGACTCAACTGACAGAGGATAGCTGCAGTGGAGAGTCTTAGTAGATGTTGATTGAACCTGAGATTCCATATGCCAATTTGTTACTTTTTATTAGTTTATATATAATTTATTAATTATAGTAAATTAGGAAAAACCGCAGTTTAACTTACCCAATATATTTTCTTATATTTTCAAAGATAGAACAACAGTGCGCATGTGCCAGAGTTTATAAAGCCAGCGATTACTCACCATCGAACCACATATCGATTATCATCCTTGCCTAGTGGGTTATCGCTGCTATCCATATATAGATTATTATCGATATCGTACTAAAGTTTATACAGCTTACGCTAGATGGTAGAACTTTGCTGTGAAATTTAAATGACCAATCATTGCAATAAATCCCCAAATATATTTTTAATAAATATATTAGTAATATTGAAATTACCAAACGTTCATTAAAATGGGTGTACACTTATCACTCCCTAACGTCGTTCCAATCAGCGTTTTCCCTATCGAAGGGAAGAAAAATCATAGACTAAGTAATATACTTTGTGGAAAAAATAGCAGTCAGCATCACAATATTGTCTAACAGTGTCATAATACTAATGTTTCTCGTATTTAAATACATAAAAATTGTCAGATAATGTTATAAAAATTATTTGAATGTTTTTAAATTATTAAAAACTGTTAGTAAATACAGAAGAAGGGCTATAGTTTACGACAATAAACTGAAAAATCAAGGGTGAGGTAGCTCTGTGGCGCAAGCGGTTAGACGCTCGCCTCTCACCGCTAGGGTTTCGAGATCGAGTCACGGTTACTCCATGCGGGCTTCGTGATGGACGAAACGGAGCTTGGGCAAATTTTTCTCGGGGTTTCTCCCGTTTTCCGTTACCACAAATTTCATCCCACTATTTCTCTATACTCATCTCAACCATTTATTTCTTCCGCCCTTTGACGGTACGTTAAGCGTAGTGGCTCGGTACCTTTGTCGTTCAAATATTACTTCAAATATAGGGGGTTTCATTTCATCTCATTTCAACCTCACTCTGAAATGGACAAGGTTTGAGACTATTATTCCCGAGTTCAATTATAATGATTAATTATTTATCAAATATTGTACATTTATTCGTGCAGCTGTATCTCTTTCTGGTATTTTACCTAAGAATTCTTAGCTATAAGCTAAAGAATGTCTATATTTCTCATCTTCACAAGTTTTCTTACTAAGAAACTTCACTTTACCTTAAAAACACTAAACTTATTTAATCTCTACAGAAGGTAGTTATACATTTTGCCTACAAAGTATATAACTCAGCGATGTAAGTCGAAATTTTGTACCTGACTATGTATAATTCGAAGTTATCAACTGCCAATTGAATTTTATCTTCATAGCTTATTTCCTTTCATGAGTTTTATTCACGCAATGTTAATAATAGGCAAATAATAATTAATAATTCATGAACAGGTTTACCATCTATTATCAAATCTTCCTCTGAGCAATGTTCTACACATTTATCCTTTTCCTCCAAATATCTCAATATTCCCCGCTCCAATATTGTTATGTTCCCTTGATATAGTTAGTAAGTTTATAAAATATATTACGGATCAGTAGACTTTTCATTGTCTTTTTTTTTTCATTCATCGTTTTCTTTGTGTCCTGGAGTCAAGTTGTTCATATTATCAATTTATTTATTTTTATATCTACCTCTTTTCCTCTGGAATCCATTCTCAAAACTCCATTTGGTTTACATTTCCATACCATTAAAATTGCCTGTATATTAAAACATTCATAATTGAATATTCTTTAATCACATGTTGCCTAATCACTTTTTCTTCTTCTTCCTTCCAATATTAGGCCAAGGCCTGTTACGATCCTATAGAACATTTTCCCTCCAGCGTTTCATAGGACGGCCCAGTGATCTTCGTCCTCTTGGTATATAATTATAAACAGCTTTGGGGATCCGATTTGAACTCATTCTTTCAAGATGGTGTTTCCTATTTAGTTGGTACTGTTTAATATATTCCAAAATTGGCGTAGTCTTCAATTACTTCATTATTAAATAATAATGATGAAAAAATATAGAATTGTGAACGTTTTTGTACTTTTTTAACTTATTTAATTTAAAAAGCTGAAAGATTGTGAAAAGTTCCATATAACAACAAAATAATAATAATAATAATAATTATTATTATTATTATTATTATTATTATTATTCATCCGGTATCATGGCAGCTGCCGCCGTCTTCCGGAAACCAAACGTCTTCCTCTCTGTCCATCCATTGATCTTCCTCCATTCCTCTGATATTCATAGCTGCTTGTACCCCTTCTATCCAAGTTTTCTTCGGTCTTCTTCTCTTCCTCCTCTCCATTGGGATCCATTCCATAACAATTTTTGGAAATCTTTGCTCTGGCATTCTTTTGACATGACCATACCACTGCAATCTTTTCTATAATGTCTATGATGTCCAGCTCCTCTTGTACACCCATAATTTCCCTCATTTCTTTATTTCGTATCCTATCCATTCTAGATTTTCCAGCTGATCTTCTTAAAACATCCATTTCTGTACTTAATTTTTTTTTCATTTCCCTGGTAGGAATTTGCCAGGCTTCAGCACCATATGTTAAAATGCTCTGAATTATGGTTTGATAAATTTGTAATTTTCTATTTTTTGTGATATTTTTGCTCCACCAAACAGAGTTTAAAGCATTTATTGCTTGTTTTGTTTGTGCGATTCTATTTTTAATTTTCACTGTGTTATCGTCTGAATGGTCTAATTTTGTTCCTAAATAAGTGTATTCAATACTAGGTTTTAGTTCTTCTCCATTGTTGAAATTTATAATTTCCATTTCTTCTCCTATACACAGGTATTTAGTTGTCTCAATGTTTATTATTATTATTATTATTATTATTATTATTATTATTATTATTATTAGTATTAGTATTAGTATTATTAGTATTAGTATTAGTATTATTAGTATTATTATTATTATTATTATTATTATTATTATTATTATTATTATTATTATTATTATTATTATTATCGTCGGTCTTGTTAGGCTAGTGCGTACCATGCTTGCCTGTGGTTCCTACATTCCGGATATAAATCCTGCCAGTTAAAAATATTTTTAGTGCATAAGTTTAGCTGCTTTCGGTAAAGAAGTAAAGATTGGGATTTCAAGGACGAGGAATTTCAAATCTGAAATATTAGACCTCTGAACAATTTTTTTCGCATTTTTATACTCTCAAATTTGGATTGCGACAATAGTAATAATGATAATAATAATCAAACTAGGATTAATAATAATAATACATTTTACTATCAGATTGAATAATTGTGTAGCACATACTTATTTGAATTTTATTTCTGTAGGAACTGTGAAATGCCTCTGGTGATAACGTAGACTTCTGGAATACAAGGTAAGAGTATGCTTGCTTGTAAGTAAGATTTAAAATTCATGAGCGGCTTTGTAGACGAAATTAAACAAAATAGTCGTGAGTGAAATGTAATATTGAAAACGCTGTGGTCCGTGAAATGCGGCGCTGATCTGGAAACAGTTGAGATTTCTTGCGCTGACAAAGTCCTCCGAGCGGAATTCTTGCTTCAAGTAGCTAACAAGATATACACAACTTCAGCTCTTTGCTATTTGTAAACGAGCAAACTATATTCATCGTAGCATCACTTTTTTCTTTCAATTTTACAACTTTATTCTTAACACGTCTTCGAAAGACATCTTTAATCTCATTATTATAATTGAGGCGGTTTAAAGCAAAGCGGTGTAAGTGATTTTTTCTCAAAAAGTGAGTTTGGTTCTTAATTACATTCCTGAAGCATTATTTTATTTAGTGGAAAAAGGATATAAATGCATATGTTAGGAGTAGATAATGAATGATTTTTATAATTTTTAATTATCTATAATTTTCTTACAATTCTCAAACTTTAAACCTCTTTTTCTCAATACTGCAAAACTTGCACTTATACCCTTTGTTTCCAAAAGTATATATTTTCACAGAGAATATATACTTCTGTTTCCTGATATTTTTTTAGATAAACTTTGACATTTACGTTATTTCTATTTTTTTAAAGAAATATCACGTAAATATTATGGTTCATGATATATGAATTAAAACTATACTAAATATTTTAACCACTACTACTACTACTACTATTATACTACTAGCACCATTACTGCTTCTAATTGGCGACGATGACCAGTATCGTCCAAACTGTTGCATTCTGAAGCCAGATACAGTTCTTTTGTAACGAACAACTTTGGCTGTCGGTATGGTTTTTGATCGTGTAATCCTAGCCTATTTTGCGGCGTTTGTGTTCTGCCTAATGAGTTAATTTATAATGCAGGGGAGAGACAATCCCAGAACCACACTGCCGACAAGCCAAGCTACAAGCCGATAGCCCAGATTAAGCCACACTATCCAAGCATGGCACCCTTATTAAGTAGGGTCCTTCATTGTGTTAATTTAGGCTATATCAATTTGTTATTTAAGATTTGTTTTTTTAAGATTATCAAGAATTAGATTATTTTTAGTTTTATTATGAATGAATTGACCCTCCAATTAAAATTGGTATCACTGTAAGAAAATTCTCAATAAAAGCGTGAGCTCTTACAATAACATTATAAATTTGATCAGTGAATTTACCTCGGAAACAGCTCCTACTGTGACATATTGTTTGATTATGCAAAATCATTTATGTCTCGATTAATTATATTTAACAGTCAAATACTTACAAATTTCGTAAAAATGTACAATTCCAAGGAAAAAATAAAGAAACTTCACGACCATCAAACTCGTTGCACACATTTCACCTGCGAATAATATTTTGGTACACTCTAAAAATAATTCTTCAAACGCAAACTAACCACATTTCTCCATTGTACATAAAATTATGGTTAGTACACTACAAGAGTGATTCGTTGTAGCGACCATTAAGCTTATTGCACCCTACGTAGAAATTATCTAGCAATAGAAAACCTTCGAGACGCATTGTATTAACCTATAAGGATGATAATGGGTGTGGTTTCTGCTTATGAGAAACAACCAGACGATAGTAATAGACACACCAAATGCACGAGCATTGGTTCCATTACTCGCTACTAGTAAAATTAATATGCATAACATAGATAACGCCCTCACAATATTACATAGAGAAAACATGCCAACGAGGATAAATATACTGGAGGAAATTGCAATTCTAAGATAAATCGATTGCAAACTGATTCTGAATGAGAATATACCCAGTTCACACAATCCTCTAAACAAAAATTAACGCAACTAAGTCGGTGCTTCAACGGGGTCAACAAATACAGACCTATTTCGTTCTGTTGATGATGGGACTAGTCCCGAAAGGCCTACAGATTGTTAAAATACCTCAAGTTGAGGAGACGAACCTATAAGGTGGCTATTTTATAGTTTATATGCGTATATTTTATTATCATTACTCGCTGACGGGATCTCCTCTACGTAATGCAGTACGTCATCTTCAAAGTTTGGAATGCAATGCTCCTTGAAACACCACAGTTAGCCCTGTTGATGATAAAAGGTATATCTTTCTCGGAACCGTTCAATACCTATGGCGAACAGGGTATAGGCCTACGGTGGAGTCAAACTTGTTAAAGCCGACGAGCAGTTCTGCCATTACCTGCAGCTCCTCCGTATATTATTACCATTTATAGGTCTATGTATTCTGTATTTGTGTATTCAAATATGGAACAGAAATTAACGAGGGTTAGGTACGTAAGTATACTCTCAGAGGCAGGATAGGTATCACGTGATAAGTCGTTCGGATAGTGTTGTAACCTAAGTCCGTTAACCTTGTCAACCTGATTGCTACCAGTGCAGGTAAACTTCATTTTGTCGGCAGAAGCGGGAGATTTAACCATTTAATTTGAACTTGTACTTTTAAAACGAAAACGGTGCGTTTCTGAACAAGGGTTCCTATTCAAAACGTTATCTACATAGTTCTCTCTACAATTCTTGGAATGCAAATTTATGGACATGCGGTATATATACTAGATAATTCCCGACGTGCGCTGCTAAGCATAAATAAATGAAAATCAATGTGCTTTTATGTTTAGTTGAATAAGTTAATTACATAAATTTATATTTTTTAGATACCCCGTGTTGAATACCAGGGACTCCACGTATTCCGATCTTCTTGACATAATGAGCTGAAATATGAAAATCAATGTGTTTTATGTTTAGTTACATAAGTAAGGGGAAAAATGTATATCGTAATTATTTTTAGATACCCCGTGCTGTTTACCCTGCGTTGTCCGGGAATCTACTCATCCCAATCTTCTTGGCATAAATCAGCTGAAAGACAAAAATTAATGCATTTCTTATGATTAGTTGAATAAGCAAAATGAAAAATAATTATAAATGTATATCGTAATTATTTTAAGATTCCCCGTGCTCATTAGCCAGTATTGCCCGGGAATCTACTTATCTCGATCTTCTTGGCATAAATGAGCTAACAGACAGAATTCGTTATTGTGAGTTATCCGTTAAGAATACCCGACATGTGCTTCTATGCTTGCACAGGAATCTACGTATTTGTCTCGATCTTCTTGGCATTAGTGAAAGACAAAAATGGTTATTGTGAGTTATCCGTAAGAGATAAACATATGCTGTCGCGGACTTTTTTTGTAGAACGTTTTGAGAAATTCTGTTCTGTGTACACTAATTTTGTGTATTTGTTATGGTTTAGGCAGCGTAAGCCATTTAAGCGTCCAAAGAGCTATTTTTTCATTTGTTCCACTACAAAGAACGATTTTTAAAGGGTGTAAGAGTTGAGCATCACAACTCTCTTATAGCCTATGATCATCCCGGGAATCTTCTGAACATTTTGCAAAATGTCCCATCACAATCGGATCAACAAAATGGCACGCATTAAGTACGAACAAACAAACAACATTCGTTTATATATATATATATATATATATATATCCATCCATCCATAGTTATTCTGCCCGAAGGCAGGTCCTTCACTGCAATCATAGCACTTCCATGCTATGCTTGCAGCTTTACTAGGGAATTGTGTAGGTGTGGTAGCTTCCCGTTGCTTTCCACACCGGTGAAGGATGATGATGATAATGATAATGGTAAGAATGATAAGAATGATGGCCATTTGATTTCGGGGGCCGTTTCGGCCTTAACGTTTTCCTGACATTTGTCTTACAGGTGAGGAAAACTCCGATAAAAACCTCACCCAGAAAAACTGCCCTGACCGGGGATCGAACCCGGGCCCGCTGCGTGACAAGGCAGCACGCTACCTCGAGACCACAGCGGTGGACTTATATATATATATATATATATATATATATATATACCACGACCATTTTCGATTTGTACAAGGTATAATGTGAATGTTTTTTTCTAAACTAACTTATAGCTGTATGTTTTCGAAATATATTAAAGTATTATGGTAATATAATATAAATTTTAAAAATGAATATATTCGTAAAATAATATGAAGGCCGTAAACGTATAAAAAGTGATAATAGAGACAATGTAGATTAGATTTATAATATATGTTATTAGATAAAAATACGAATTTATATTAAAAATATAGGCCTACTACTCAAACAGTAATGTAGATCTTGTATGAGAGAAAAGGAGACAAATTTATATTCAGTATCAAAATATGATATGAAGTAACAATAAATTGATCTTCTTGTATCTTGTAAGCCGATGTTTCCCTTAAGAGATTTAGGCGCTCTCCCCCTACAGGCAAGAATTTGAACCATACTAATTTAGTTACACTTGTTTTCGTATAGATGTCATTTGAGTAGTCCGTGGTAAGCGTTCCGCCTCATACTGACATCTAGGAAACCAAGGTAGTACTCGGACGGGAAAATTCGGTAAATGTTTCTTAGGTGCCTTTTCATTGAGGCTTAAGGTTATTTTACGAGCCTGAAAATCTTCAGACTCGGGACCCACGGCTTAAAGTCTCTCCCGCAGGATTTGCTCCTTGGATTTTTCCATCCTAAAAAAAAAACCCATCGACCCCGGCCGGATTTTGAACCCGCGACCCTCAGGATCAGAGGCAAGGAGCATAACCACTGGTCCACCGCGGCCTATCGACATCAATACATTGTTATGAGGATAATATTGAATAATAAGTTTTTGTGAGAAGATGTTATTATGAAAAATGTGTATATACATGATGCTAAGAGTAACATGGGAATTGTATGCAAATTGTATTAGGAAATAATATAATAATGGGGATTTTTAAGAGAGTAAATTCATAGGAAGATGATATGAAGCAACAAGAAGCTGGTGTAAAACGTGATTTAACGCAAAAAGAATGTGATAAAAAGAGATTATAAGGAATAAGGATGCATGATGATGGTAAGAAGCAACAAAGAAATTATACGAAAATGACATTAGGAAGTTTAATATGAGGACAATATTGATGAATAAAAGTTATATAAAGGCGATATGAAGCTACAAGAAGTTGCATGAAGATTATATTAGACAACGAGTATGTGATATGAAGATGATATTAGGCAGCAGGAAGGTGTAGGTTATGTCACAACAGTTTCTTCTCTCAAAATCTTAAAGTTCCTATCTCACCCCCCTCGTGCCAGAAGCTCTATTAATCACCCGCGTTTTTGTGACAAAGAGCAAGAAGGATGGGTTAACATCCCCTCCCTGAGTTACATAATTGAAACATTGCTTGATGTTTAAGAGGCGCTCAACTTGAGCCTGGGGTTTTGAAGATCATTTTATGAAGGAATGAGCTTACAAAGAAACCAAATCACTCACTCAGCTGCTTATCTCTTCACAAATATTCTCTTTCATAATCCATTTTACTGCTTTTCCACTTTTTAGCACTATAAAATACATTTCTTAGTGTCTTTTACAGTCGCTCACTGTTGTATTGTACTTAATTTACTGCATTTCAACTTGTTTTGGCAAATTCGTTTTTTTTTTATTTTTATTTTTTTGTAAGTAAGACAGCATCAAAAATTTAATCTTATTTATTTTAAAAAATAAGAACTTTTCTTAAAGATATATTCTTTAGACAACGTGATCACCATGGTCAGCATATTAGGTACCAGGAGATAAAGGTGAACATATTCATTTGGAAAGACACAAAAAATATATTGGTAAAACATTGGTGGAATCTGTTGCAATGTACGGAAGTGAGGTATGGACAATCAATAAGTACTACAAGAATAGACTAATAGCTCTAGAAATGGATTATTTACGAAGAAGTGCCAGAAAGTCTAAATTAGAACGTGTCACAAATAAGGAAATTAGAAACATAATGGAAGCAGAAGAAAGCATAATTGAAAGAATTGAGGAGAAGGAATTAAAGTGGTTAGGACATGTTTTAAGAATGGAAGATGAGCGATGGCCGAAGCAACTATATGAATGGCATCCGAACAGAAAGAAGAAAAGAGGAAGACCAAGGTTAACATGGAAGGAAAACATGAAGACAGTAATGCAAACTAGAGGGCTAAGCATCGAAGATGCCCAAGACTGTAGGCTTTGGAGGTTTGGCACGGGAAGACGGCAGCAGCTGTAAAAACCCGAATATAGATAGATAGATATTCATAAATAATGTCACGAGTGATTTCCAGTTGGAAATCCAGAGTGGCATTTGTTAGGACTATTTATCGAATAACATTAAACTGTTTACTCAAAAAATCATTATTTAAATATAGTTACCGGTATTTTAAAATATTTGTATAATGTAATCGGCGATGTTTGGAAACAAATCAGAAATGTGAATTTATGTACATTCACTGCAACTTGATCATATTATTTATTGCCATTTGGGATCGCAATATTGTAAGAATGAACGCTAGTGGAGAAATAATGAAACATACAAATTGTGTATTATAATCAACATTATAGGTTATTCGTTTATTTATTTAGTAAACAACTCAGTGCAATCACGGAATCTATTCATTATTTGCTATATTTAAAGTATTTGTTGGAGAAAAATAATGATCTGGCCTGTTCAGAATATTAAAAAGGCTGATAAAAAGAAATCGATAAAGAGCGAGGTGAAGCACGAATGTCATTGGTTGTAAAACAAAATTCATCGAAACGTGATTGTTCATTGACTACCATTTGAGGCACGAGTTAAATAAAGTAAAGTAATCCCACTACAGCCCTCAGGAGGCCCTTGTGGTAGGAGAAGGTTAAGGCTCCCACTTTTTCTGGACAATCGGCACTTGATGTCAGCCGGATTATCAGCCCTGCGTGACGGCCGCCTTTACCCCAGAACAAATGCATGGTACTCATTTCCGTTAGAGGCTGAGTCGACCCCAGGGTCTTAGTGCCGCTAGATGGTTTGGGTCAGTTTAAAAATCCTGACATCACCGGGACTTGAACCCTCGACCTTCCGGCTTGTAGCGCAGTGCCTTAACCACTACGCTACGGCGTGCCCCCCCCATGAGTTAAATAGTCATAGATTTTTTTCTTAAAATGTGTATGCTGAAATCTGGTTTCTTATAATATTCAAGAGATCTTACATACAGATTTTCAAAACAACTGATTTGATTGAATTTTTTTATTTTTTTGCATTGTGTTGATCATCAAACTTACGGAATTTCGATGATAAACGAGAAAATATGGTAACATTAAGACTCATTATTTACTCTGCACAACAATTACATACGCATTGCAAGCATATTTATATGGAAAATGTGTGAGCAGAAAAAAACATAAAATATTTAATTTACTCAACATGTCCCGCTGTATACATATTGATACTGTATACAGATCATATATTACATATAAACATTCATTCCATAGCTGTGTCCTGGAGGTAGCCTGCTGCCTTATCACGAAGCAGTTCGATCCCCGGTCGGGACACGTTTCCTGGGTGAGGTTTTTTCGGGGGTTTTCCTCAACTTTATGGCAATGTCAAGAAACTTTAAGGTTCAAAACGGTCCCAAAACATCATATCACCATCATTATTCATATTTGCTTTAGATTAAGTTTAGGATTAAGGACTCTTCAGGAACACCACTATTATCATAAAAATCATCACTACCCATCATATCACTAAGGTAGCATAACGCCGCCTTGTAGGCACTCCAACCTTAGAAGTGGGTAACAGTTACGCCAATGTCAAGAGACGACACCAGAAAATGTCTAAATGAGATATCCTGGGACATTAAAAAATACATATACAAACAAATATTTAGTATTTACACAGAATATCTCATCATCATAAATGATAAGCCTACTACTGCCCATTTTGAGTCTGGTTCTCCACTCATCCCTGTCCAACGCCTTCCTTCTCCATTCTCTAACACTAAGCTTCTTAAGATCTCGTGCTTCATTCAGCATCGGTCAACCAATTCTTCAAATACTTTCAGGTTTAATTAGTGTGTTTTTTTAATAAGATTGCCCTCTGACTTCCTCATAGTATGATCAACCCAACGTAATCTAGTTACCTTTATAAAATTAACGATTTTATTGTCTGTGAATAAGGAATACAATTAATATTTATTTACATAATTATTTAGACTGTTCACCGATATAATCTCGGAGTAGCGTCGTCCCCTTATACAGGGGTTCGGGTTCGAAACCAGTCAGCACAGGTTTCCTGGCTGGTGATTTTTTCGAGGTTTTCCTTACTTATAAGACAAATGTCAGGAAACGTCAAGGCCAAAACGGTCCCCAAATACCATCAGACCATTATCATATTCGTCGTATTTAGTATGAATGCGTGTGAATGGCATGTTTCATCTTAATGTGATTCTAAGGAGGCTGACATTATGCTGACTCCTCATTCGGGAAGGCCCTCCATCTTCTTGTAAGGTTAAAAAAGCATGTGTGTGATCCATATTTTAAAATCCCTCTCCCGAGGGGTTGTGCCACTGTAAGGCCTAAGTGGCGTGTGAGTTGTAAAAGTACCAATAAAGTGAGAGGTTAAACTGAGTTAATAAAGTGGAATTATTTAGTTATTCTGATGTTATTATAAAACATCAACATTAGAACAAATTAAATGTTCATTCTACAGTGATATTTATACCGAACTCTATTAATAATATATCAGTTAATACAATTAATTAAGTAATGTTTAATTAGTTCATTACAATTTTGTACGTTGGAGTCATACCTATTGATTAAATTTTGTCTCTTTTACACGCTTTATATTAAGGTACGTACTCATATGCGGGCCACGAACACGCGCGGCGCGCGACGTTCGTGTTATGATCGTCGAAATTATTAATTTCAACGAACCTCCTGCGATCCATAGGAAACCCACAAAATTTCAGTAGACATTTTGCAGGGACAAAGGCCTACACTTGGTCATTCCATGTCTCCTTATTCAATCATTAATAATAATAATAATAATAATAATAATAATAATAATAATACTTCATTTATTCTGGCAGAGTTAAGGCCATAAGGCCCTCTCTTCCACTTTCTTTTATCAAAATTATTTATTTTGTTCTGGATGGGATACTGAGGAATTTTTACCTGTATACCATAATACATTGTCAAATAATTTCAAAACTACAATCACTTCAGAAATGTTTTTAACCAATTATTGAAATCTTATTTTAAAAAAATAAAAAATATGAAGGAATATTACATTTTTACTAAAATATGAACATTTCGCCAACATATTATGAAATATGGAAAACAATATGTTGGTCTTATTTGATTCTATAGATTATAAAATGTAAAGATACTCTATGGAGCAACAAAAAAATTTATAGAACGCAAAAATAGTATTATAATATATTAATTTTAATATCAACATAAGTACAATTTACAAATGTAATACATTACAAAATTATGTATAGTACCAGTATTATTTTATTCTTTAGCATATTTCTCATTTGAGTGAATTTTTTAAGTAGATTGCTGTCGTTGTTTAAATGGTCATGAATCTTTTCACAAGAATTTGTTAAATTATATTTCACACATAAAATAACTTTCAAAGTTTTAACACTCAATTGCGATTTTTTTATATCCACACTTTATTTACCAAACAATGGTGGTCGAATCAACAATGTAAACTTTGATAAGCAGTTGTCAACAATGATTTGTTATTATTAAAGTTTAACGTTATAAAATTAACAAAAATAATATAAAACTCATATCCTGGCGAAATAACTACATGGGCGCCAAAAACCGTATATTCCCTTTCCGTTCTCCCACCGTTCTCCAGACATGGTTGTTTATAAATTTACATGTCTTGAAAATGATCTCACATAAGGAGATTGAAACGTCGACACAATAAATTTATGTTTTGACTGAGATAACATTTATTTCTTTGTAATTATAATATTAATTACTTTCAGTGAAAAATAATTTTTAAAAAGTTTAATAAGTTTTAACATGTTTCCCTCTGACCACTCCGTACTCAAATAATAATAAGGTGCGCGCCGAAAACAACAAACCTCTCAAGAACCCGTCCAAATCTAAACAGCGAACCATCAAAGTGTTCGTGGAAAAAACCGACAATGAGTGGATCGTGGTGCGCCGCATGTGCGCGGCGCGCACCTTAAAACCCCGTCCAAATCTGACGAACATGGTGCGCGCTCGCCGCGCGGCGCGCATGTGTGTACGTACCTTTAGCTTGACCTGTATCTATCTATGTAAAGGAATCTTTCAACACCATTTTCACCCACTTATAATCATTGGATCGACTTGAAATTTTGTATACTAGTAAAGGACCCGTGTTAATACAATAATTTCATATTTTGTTTCTAAAATCCTGGCTAGAATCATCAGAAAATCAAAAAATGAAAACTGGTATAATAGGTTGCGGACTTGTCGACTTAATCTATCGTTATAAGAGCTCAGTTGCTAGAGCGGTTAACTCTCGTGGTAAATAATTTCAGTAATCCGTAGGTTCCTGGTTCAAATCCGGCTGGGAAGATTTTTTTAGAAGAATATTACTTTCAGCTCATACTACAATTGTATCGAATTTAAAGATATTTACATTTTTACCTTATTCTATAAAATATTAAAGCTAAAAAATAAATAATAAATAATAGTTTTAAAAAAAACTAAAACAACACGCTTTATTAGAATACTGAACTAAAAAAATTAAAAATAATTTTAATTTCCAACATGCTTGGGATAAATAATTTTACCATTAATGGCGTGGGGTGCTCTTTATCAATTAATATATTTGATAATAAACAGATATTGGTAAAAGTAAAGTCTCTAAGAAGTAAATGTAAAACTCATAAAAAGCACCCCACGCTTTTGATGGTAAAATTCTTTATCCTAAGTGTGTTGGAAATTAAAATTATTTTTAATTTTTTTTTGTTCGGTTTTCTAATAAAGCGTGTTGTTTTAGTTTTTTAAAACTATTATTTATTATTTATTTTTTAGTTTTAATATTTTACAGAATAAGATAAAAATATAAATATCTTTAAATTCGATACTATTGTAGTATGAGCTAAAAGTAATACTCTTCTAAAAAAACCTCACAGCCGGATTTGAACCAGCGACCTACGGATTACTGAAATTATATACCACTAGAGTTCAACGCTACCAACTGAGCTCTTACAACGATTGATCAAAAGCCGACAAGTCCGCTACCTATTATACCACTTTTCATTTTTTATTTTTTTTATTTTCTGAGGGTTCTGGCCAGGATTTTAGAAACAAAATATGAAATTATTGTATTGTCACGGTTCCTTCACAAGTATACAAAGTTTCAAATCGATCCAATGTTTCTAAGTGGGTGAAAATCGTGTTCAAAGATTCCGTTACATGGATACAAAGACACTTTTTTTGATTAAGTGACTATACTGGCCAGGATTTTAGAAACAAATATGAAAATATTGTATTGTTACGGGTCATTTACAAGTATACAAAGTTTCAAGTCGATCCAATGTTTCTAAATGGGTGAAAATCGTGTCCAAAAATTCCGTTACACAGATACAAAGACACTTTTTTTGATTTTCTGATGATTCTGGCCAGGATTTAAAAATATAAATATGAAATTATTGTATTGTCACGAGTCCTTTACACGTATACAAAGTTTCAAGTCGATCCAATTTTTCTAAGTGGGTGAAAATCGTGTTATAAATTCCGTTACATAGTAACAAAGACACTTTTTCTGATTTTGTGATGATTCTGGCTACGATTTTACAAACGAAATATGAAATTATTTTATTGTCACGGGTCTTTTACAAGTATACAAAGTTTCAAGTCGATCCAATGATTTTAAGTGGGTGAAAATCGCGTTGACAAATTCCGTTACATAGATATATAGATAGATAGATAGATACAGGTCAAGCTAATATGAAGCGTGTAAAAAGAAACCCCGTTTGATGTTATTTCTTTAGTTAAACCTATCAATCCGCCTGACATTTTTGTAGTTCCTATTCTTTAATTAGTGTGACAACAGTGGTTTCATGGTGTATACGAACTCTTGCTCTTATTATTTTGTTGCTTCTTTGATCAGCTTTTCAGTTACAGTACTTAAAAGAAAACTGACAACCATTGCATGCCGAAACCTTCCTTGAAATTTCTTTCAGAGATGCGTTGTTATGTTCGAAGGTCATGTTAAAAAAGCTGCCTTTTTAACTGCAAGTCACTAAAATCCAGCTCCAAATCTCTAATTTAAACTATAAGGAAGTAATTAAACAGCTGAATTGGATAACTCTTGCGTCGCTTCTCGCCTCACTACACACCACTCTTATTCATGCAGGAAAACCTCTACTACGTACAACGGATAATATTGCTGGATTATTACTGTAATTTCTGTGCTTTGTAATATTAATAAGGCAGCTATTTTTAAACGGCCTTGGTATATCACGTTTCTCTGGGAGAAATAACAAGGTACATTTCGATATGAAATGGTTGACATTTTCGTTGTTAGTTTATTTGTTTACGATAGTTTTCGTATACCTTCCACAACATACTTATGACTTACGATAAGTATTCTAGTTTGACAGCTCATATGAGAATTATTGAGACTATTTAACTCATGCCCCTAATGGGAATCAATGAGCAATTACTTTTCAATGTATTTTGTTTTACAGCCCATGACAGTCGTGTTTCATCTCGCTCTTTATTGATTTTTCTTGACCAGCTCCTGCTTTTGTGATAAAGAAAGTTCCTCCTTTTTAATGTTCTGAACAGGTCAGAGCATTATTTTGCAGTGACTGACTCGCCAACAAATACATTGAATATAGCAAATAATGAACAGATTCCTTCGAACTACACATTTGATATTTTATTTTCAATAATTGTGTTTTTAAATAATGATTTTACTGAATTGTGTACAAAAAATAAATTAATAACCATTAATGTTGGTTCTAATATACAATTTGATGTTTCATTTTTTCTCCACTAGGGTGCATTCTTACAATATTGTGATCCAGTAGATTATATCTGATTGTGATCCTATTTGACAGTAAATAATATGATCAAGTTGCAGTGAATAAACATAACCACACATTTCTGATTTATTTTCAAACATCGCGGTTTACATCAAATATATAAATATTTTTAAATTCCGGTAAATATATTTAAATAATAATTTTTTAGTAAACAGCTTAATCTTATTCGTTAAATAGTACCAACAAATGTCACTCATCATTTCCAAATCCTCTAGATAAATTCACTCGTTACTTCGTGACTCGTGAATTTATATCGATGATTTGGAAACCATTCGTGATATTACGTATGATAAATTAACATACATTGACATGAGTTTCTTTCTGAGATACATTATACAATTATAGAAGTAACTATTTGTTTTGTAGGTATAGATAAAATTTCTAAATTTATTTGAAGCAAAATAGGGTAGATGGTTGATAGAAGAGAATCAATATTTGTGTTTACTTTGCGGCGAGTAGAGTGGAAGTCACTTGAAGTGAGGAAGGCAAGATCTTCCTTCTCACCCCCCACCCCTTGATTTTATAGTTTCAGTAGCGAAACAATAATTACTCTTCGCAATGTACCAATTCAAATGTTACACCAATCACTGAACTTGACATCAGTGAATGAAAAATATACTTACGTTGTTAAATGAAGAGAGATTTACCTGTACCCGAGTTTCAATATTTCATATATTCATTAATTTTGTGCTTTAGCCTATCGGCGGTATGTAATGAACAGATGTACAATGAAGCCGTGTCACACCATATATCACATGCATCATCTATTTTCAGCCAATTGGACTGGAGTCTGCTATGTGCATTGTTATTCAACTTGCCACAAAAGTCAAAGTAAATTTATTCATAAATATTTTATTTATTTACTTACTTAATACTTAATACAGGCTTTCCACTTTATAGCTGTTTGCCTTTTATTCCTGCTTTCCAGACATTCCTATCTTCTCATTGTCCTTCTTCCGTACCCCTCTTCATCATGGCATCATATATTCCCTCATACCATCATGCTCATCTACTTCTCCCCCCTCTTCTGCCTGGTACCATCCAATCCAACACCTGTTTAGGCCACTGGTCTTCCGACATCCGTTGTACATGTCCACTGTAGAGCTCTCTCTGTTATCTTTACGATAACAGTTTCTTGTGTATCCATTTCTTGTCTGATATATGTATTTCGAATATGTTGTAGCCTGGATATTCTCATACTTCTCCGTAATCCATCCATTTCTGTCGCCAAGATTCTTTTCTGCATCCTTTCATTTATTGTCCAGCTTTCTGATCCATATGTAAGTATACTTTCTATTATTGTCTGTATAATCTCTTTTTTTTTTTTTTCTGGTCAAATTTCTATTCCATAAAAGACCATTCAGGGATCTAATCGCCTTCCTTGCACAATTTACTCTGTTAATAATATCTTTTTCACAAGTACCAGATTTATCTATTATAGATCCAAGATATTTAAATTCTTCAACACGTTTAATTATCATATTATTTATTTGTAGGTCTTCTGAATTTCCTCCGATTACCATATATTCTGTTTTAATATAATTTATCTTCAGTCCACCTACCTCAAATGCATCGACCAACTTTCTGATCATATATTCTATATCTTCTTTATCTTGTCCTATTATAATGTGGTCATCAGCGAATAATAAATTGTGCAGTAAATGGCCATTAATGTTGATTCCCATTCCCCTACATGACTTATTCCATTTCATTAATACATCTTCTAAATATATCTTGAACAATGTTGGTGACATCCCGCATCCTTGCCTTAATCCATTTGTTATATCAAATTCTGAGGATATTCTATTTCCAACCTTAATACTTGCTTTACAATCATACATTCTTTTTATAAAATGTATGAGAGATTTAGTTATACCAAACATCTTCATTGCCACCCAAAGCTTGTTGATGCGTACAGAGTCATATGCCTTTTCCAGGTCTATAAATGTCATATGAACTTCTTTTCCTTTAGCCAACATATTTTCTGTAATCTACCTAATCACAAATATATTATCAAGGGACGATTTACCTGCTGTAAAACCTGTTTGTTCTTCTGATATTTTATTTTGTATTAGTTCCTCCAATCTAATCTTAATAATTGTACTTAACATTCTACTAATTGCTGCCATAACACTGATGCCTCTATAGTTTGATGGATCTCTTTTATTCCCTTTATTTTTGTATATTGCACTAATATACGATAACTTCCACTCATCTGGAATAGGATCTTCTTCTATCAGTTGGTTAAAAGTCTAGTGAAAATTCTTATAATTCCTCAACCACCATATTTATTTCGTTCCATGGTTGTTCCTCCTGGACCTGCTGCTTTTCGATTTTTTGCTGTTCTCAACACGTTTCTTACCTCCTCTTCTGTTTTAAGTTCTGTTAAGTCACCCTTTCTATTATCCAGTGTAGCATAGTCTATAAATTCTCGCCTATTTTCTGTTAAAAGTATTTTAAAATATTCCTGAAAAGTTTTTATTGGTACTGAATTAAATCTCTTGTCATATTATCATTTCGCATGTTCGTAATTGTCCTCCATGCTTGGGCTGACTTGTCATATTATCATTTCGCATGTTTGTAATTGTCCTCCATGCTTGGGCTGACTTTGAATAGCCTACTGTATGCTCGATTTCTCCACATACCCTATTCCACAATTATTTTTTGTGTTTCCTGACTTCTGCTTTAACCTTTCTTTTAAGTATGTTATAACTTTGATAATCTTCATCTTTCTTGGAACTTAAATATTTTTGATATGCATTTTTCTTTTCTGTTATGATGTCAAGTATTTCCTTATTCACCCAATGGTTTTTATGATGTGTTTATCACTTTCCAGACCAAGTGCTTCTCTTACTGCTGCATGTATATATTTTTTCAAATGTTCATAAATAACGACAGAGTTCCAATCTTCATCAAATTTTAATTTTTCGGTGAGGCGTTGGGCATATAGATTTTTTTAATACTTTCATCTTGTAGTAAATGTAGATTATATCTAAATTTTTCTAATTCATTTTTCTGTTTCTATATTTTGATATTTATTTGCCTTTTGCCTGTTTATAGGGCATACTATCCTAGTTGACAGCATATAATGATCCGTTCCACATTCGGGTCCTCGATTCACTCTAACATCTTGAACTATAATATTTCTCCGTTTCCTCACTATTACATAATCAATTATCGATCTTAGACCTTTAGTGCGTTGTTCCCACGTATATCTATGGAAGTCCCGATGTTTAAACTTCGAATTCATAATAATTAGGTCATTCACTTTGCATTCTTCTTTTAAACGTTGTCCATTTTGATTCTCAATATCTTCTCCATATGGATCAACTATGTCACCTGTCCCCTTTCGAACTCTATTCAAATCTCCCATAATTATTAATTCCTTCCTTTGAGAAATGTGTTCTATCAATCCAGTAAATTTATCAAAGTACTGTTCCTTTATTACTTGTGATGCATCGTTTGTTGGTGCATATGTACATATTATTACTAATTCTTTCCTATACATTTTTATTTCCAATACTATAAATCTTTCATCTATTTCTTCTATTTGTTTTATTGAGGATTTCCATTTCTTCTTAATTAAAATTTAACTCTCTCCGATTTTTCCACCCCACTCCATACATGCATGTATTCACCAATCATTTCTTGACCTTTCCTTTTCGTTTCTGTAAGAATTGCTATATCCACCCCCTTCTTTGTAATCTCATTAAGTACTCATTATTCTTAGTATTCCAACCTTGTATGTTCCAAGTTGCCAAATATCATAAATAATAAATCCATGAGAGTCCTAAGGAAGTAAAGCATTAATATATTTTTACTTATAATCATTGCTGCAATTATTCATCCTAAATGTTTCATTCATGAATATGTCAGGATCTTTCGAATGGAAACGTGATTATATCCTCCAACAGCTCCTCGCCGTAGCCGAGTGGTTAAGGCAAGATGCCTTGGTGCAGAGCTACGGGATTTCGGTCAGTATGGACCGGTGCCCACCCAGCATTGTGAGGAATTTAGGTAGTTGCAATAAGAAGCGGCTCCACATTGAGAAAACCAGCTATAACACCTGGGGATCCGACATTCTGACCACATTGTCACCTCTACAGTGGCTAGAAGATCATCTACCTGTGGTTAGCTCATGTGGATGTGAGGCCAGCAGCCAGCTTGTAGGCTCAGGACCTTCTAGGCATGTCGCGCCATGGAGTCTAAAAAATCTATGGGATGTTTCCGTGGCGCATGCGGTTATACCTAGCCTCTCACCGCTGAGGTCTCGAGATCGACTCTGTTACTCCATGTGGGTTTCATGACGGACGAAATGGAGCTTGGGCTAATTTTTCTCGGGGTTTCTCCCATTTCCCCTGCCACAAATTTCATTTCTCCATACTAATTTCATTCATTTCGTTCATTCGCTCCTGTGACGTTACGTCAGCATGGTCGGCCGGTACCCTTGACTTTCACGGACCTCTATAAATGTAGAGGGTTCATCTCATCCCTCGAACCTATCATGAGTTGGACACCAGTTCAGGATATTACGTTAAATTCATAGCACAAAAGCTCTTTAAAACCCAACGCTGAATGAACTGATTACTGATACTATTAAATGACACCAATCGAGTCATATTAGTAGACATAATGGTAAAATCCCACAACCACACTTCTATTTTCAATCGAATTTTGCTTCTTATACCGTATAGTTGTTCATTTGCTTTAAGAAGCCTGAATACAAACAAACAATTCTACACTATAGTCAGGATATGGGATATAGAAATTATATGATACTCCAAAGGCGACTTACAAATTAGACACCTTCAAACAAAATAATCCCAGTTACATAAAACATTACAACTGCTTACGCCCGTGTGAGTAAATATCATAGTCTATTTTCACTACATTTATAATTAATCCTTAAATTGACGAAACATAATTAAATGTGTTCAGACCGCATGGAAAACTAAATTTTGTGTAACTGTAATGTAATTGTGTAATGTAACTGTAATTGTGTAATTCAACACAAATATGGTAATTTCTACTCATTATTTTTCTATTAGTTTATTTAAAGTATTAAATAAATGAAACCATTGTATATTAAAGGATACGTTACCAATAAAGTTGATGGTTTAAAATTATTATTATATATATATATATATATATATAATATATATATATATATACACATACACACATACACACGTACATATTACACCTAAATAAAATAGAGAATAACAGAACCGAATTTTAATTAATAATTTAAATACAAAACTAAGATAATGCATTAAAACTCACTCACTGGCACTATCGAACCCGTGGTTCATTGCCGAGTGGAGATATACTCTCAATATATCCCTATCCTGATCTATTTTCCAATCATCCCCTGTATAATACACTTTCTTCAAATCATGGTTAATATTATTCTCTCACCTCATTCTTGTTGTAGCAACTGGGCGCTTTCCTTCCGGTTTTCCTATAAGTAGCTTCCATGCCCTTCTTCCATTCCCCATTCGTGTCACATGTCTTGCTTACCGCAATCTAAGAGACTTAACTGTTCTTAGACAATTTAATAGAGAAAAATACTAGGCCCTATAAAATCACACAATGCAACAGTGAAAACTCTTTTTTTTTTTCGAAAATATAGGCGTTGTTTATATATTTTGACCTCCTGAAATCGAAAATGCTATTCAAAAATTCGTATCACTCAGTTTGTGCACAAATCAGTATGAAGATAACAATAATTGGATGGTGTGTGGTGATTTGAAACTTTGGGTACGATTCTAGGAAAATAATCAGGATATACAAAATGTCCATGTTTCATCTGTGAATGAGACAGTCGGTCTCGTGACAAACATTGGGAGAAAAAACAGTAGCCCCGTAGGTTGAATTTGATTCCAGGGGACAAAAATATCAAATACGATCTTTTAGTGAAAAGAGACTGTTTTGCCCCCTCTGCACATCAAACTGGGGATGATGAAGCAGTTTGTCAAGGCATTACCTAAGTATGTCAACTGTTTCAAATATCTATGTATTCCCCAAACTGTTAGATGCTAAGTTAAAAGATATTCGACATTCGGAAAACTAATGCATTATGAAGATTTCCTCCATTCAATGAATGCCGTGGAGCGAGAAGCCTGGACACCTTTATGTAGGCCTATGAGGTTCAAAACTTCATGGGAAAAACTAGTTTCCCAGAGTATATCGACACAGCTGACATAATTCTGATGAAATTCAAATGCTGGGATGCTCAGTGAGTTTAAAGCTACATTTTTTTAATGAATACCTTGATTTTGTTCCTCCAAACCTGAGCGCTGTAAGTGAGGAACAGGATGAAAGATTCCATCAGGATATCAAGAACATAGAATGACGATAACAGGGAACTTAGGGTATTCGTATGATGGGCAACTATTGATGAACGCTTCACCATGAGCACATAGATATTCCTCATAATAGGAAAAGCAGGAGCTACGCCATGACAACTAAGAAAGCACGGAATGAATTATTTTAGTGCTTCTTTAGACCACATTCGGGTATGCATCTGTTCACTCTGTGTATATTTCAATATGTTGCTGTTTTAAAGTTGTGTTCTACTCCCATATAATTATATGTACGACCTCCTTATAAAATAATATAAGTTAACATATACCTTCTTAGGGAAAATCCGTCGTCTTCAATTTATAAAATATGTAATCTTTATGCCTATAGGCCTTTCAGAACATCCGTTTCATCTTCAGCAGGTCCCTCCTCGCTACAACATCCAGTATGATGGTTGATGTAGCGAAGAGGGACCTGCTGAAGATGGAACGGTCCACATTAGGACCAGCAGCATCAACCATCATACTTGATGTTGTAGCGAAGAGGGACCTGCTGAAGATGGAACGGATGTTCTGAAAGGCCTATAGGCATAAAGATTACATATTTTATAAGTTGATGACGATGGATTTTACCTAAGAAGGTATATTTTAACTTGTTTTATTTTATGACTCTACACCTCAACGGTTTTAACAATGAATTTTATTAGTATTGACAACCTCGTTATGTTATATCATTATTGCACAATATGCGATTTGTGCAAGCACTGTGCGTGATACGATGTTTTGAGTACCATTTTCGAATTCTGGAGGTCGAAATACATGAGGAACGCCTACATTTTCGAAAGACGTTTTTGTGACCTTGCGTTTTGTTGCACTGTATTATAACAAAAACCAATATATAGGGTGAATCCAAAGTCTACCAACCTTTTACTAATTTATTCCAGCAATTTTCGTGACGGTTAATTATTGCCGGCGCGCGATATTCAATTGTTTTCCTCAGAAAAACGTTACCAATTTGAAGTATATGAGCTGTTTTATATACATTAAATGTTTTATTTATTGTAACGGGTCGTGAACGGATTTGCATTTTAAGCAACGCCTATTTAAAGGTGATGGGTCCGAAATTACTACTTTGGAATCTTATACAGAGTGTTCTTAATATTTCTCACTTAAAATGACACACCACATGCTTTATTTTAGTTTTCATGTTGGTAAAAGTTGCTTGTGGTAAAGTTTGTAGAAACTGTAGGTAATTAATTTTCCATACTCATCTCAATAACGTAAAAATATAATTTTCGACTTATTTTGAAATAAATATTGAATAGAACTATAACTGTATACGCCATATTATTGCTAAGTTTAATTTAATAATAATAATAATAAATAATAATAATAATAATAATAATAATAAACGCTATAAACTTCATCATCATAAATGGCACTACAATTCATTTTAGATAGAATACTTCTACATTAGCTATAGATGAGACACGGTGCCATTCAAATTAATAGAAATCTAAAAACAGTCTCTTGCTTCTTGCAGATGATTTGGTATTAATAACTCTAACAGAAACAGATTTACAGCATTGTATACCAATTTTAATATAATTGCAAAAAGGCACAATATGGAAATCAATAAAAAGAAAACTAAAGCGATGGCCTTTTGCGGGAAGTACTCTGTACCTAGCAAAATTGTTTCGGACGATGAAATTTTAGAACGAGTAAATTAATTTAATTAATTGGGTTAGAATTTGACATTTCAAAACGAAGCTGATATAGCAAAAAATCACAAATTTCACAAAAACAACGGGGATAATTAATAGTATCATGAAACCATCTTCAGTACAAAAGAACGCAAGATTAAGACTTTATAAGGTTCTTGCAATACCAGTATTAAAATAGGGTAGTGAAGCATGGACAATACGAAGAAAACATGAAAGCGAATAACAGCTAATGAGATGCGATATATGTTCCTTAGAGTAGGCTATACAAAGTGGGACTATAAAAGAAATGAGGAAATTTTGGAAGAGTTGGGTGTAGAACCCATTCTCCATCATAAACAAAACTACCAGAAGAACTGGAAAACCCTTCTTCAACGAATGCCATCTCACAGAAATCCAAAAGCTATGCTTCGTTGCTACCCCCAAAGCAAAAGATCGCTGGTACGTTCAAAAAAAGTGCTGGATGGAAAATTCCTCTTTGAGACCGTAACAGGCCACATGGTTTAATACTTGCATGGATGATAATGATGATGATGGTATAAACTTACGGTTATGCATAATTCATTTTCACTGCAGTCCGTCACTTTTTAACAAGCTGGCATCAGAAATTGAGTTTCTCTACTTTAACAAAAGAAATATATATTTCGTATACGAGCAAAATGGGACCATAAATATGATTTACTGCAGAATTCGCTTAGAGTATGCAGTTTCTCCGTGATGTATTTTTTAAGAATATGTTGGCTATTATTTCACATTTGTTTGGCGATATCACATTATTAGAATCTTATTCAGACCGTATTGTGAGAGTAAAGTATTTTGGTAGAACTGGCCTTAAAAACAATATTAATAGCATAGGCCTAAAACTGGACTAATATGTTATTACTAATTGTTAGCTTGGCTATAAAAACACATTTTAACCAGGATTAGATATGGATTTTTAACTAATCTTATAATTTGACGCCCGTTCGTCAATAGTATGTTAAAAAATGGACATAAAACACACCGCTGTCATTTTGAAATGTAGCGAGGCGTGTAATGAATCAGAAACCCGCAGCACATATATTTCCCTGTAGTCTCTGCTTACAAAAACCACATATAAACAACATGTCCACTTGTTACAGCTATACATTTTTGTTCTGTCTGTTCGCATTAATGTGGTAAATACTCACACATGTATCAGTGTAATTCTAATTACCATACAGCATATTCATATGTCCTATCTCATTGGACAATTCAGTGACTCATATTATATTAATTTATATATTTAATTTTTATTTAAACACCTTAAGACATATTATGTGCAGAATGAAACACGGTCGGAATCCATGTATTTTTCGGCACTTTCAAACCCTCGTTTAAATTGCTACTCTAAAACGTAACTCTAACTCGCTGGCACTAACAAATCTGTAGGTTCATGGCCTTGCGGACATAAGCTCTCCACACATCCCTATCCTGAGCTAATGTTTTCCAATCATTACCTGTATAATGTACTTCCCTCAACATTATTCTCCCACCTCATTATTGGTATACCAACTGGGCGTTTCGCCTCTGGTTTTCCTACAAGAAGCTTCCATGCACGTCTTTCATTCCTCAATCGTGCCACATGTCCTACCCATTGCAGACTACGAGACTTAACTGTTCTTATTATATCTGGCTTCGTATAAAGACCATGCTACTCTACTGATCGGAAATGATGAAGGATGTCGTGAAATAAAAATTCAAACTAACATATAGAAAAATAAGACAATGTACAAATACAAATAATCTAATTAAACTTACATATATAGGAAATTTGCTAATTCGATCAAGAAACAAGACGAAAACACAAAAATTGCCTCTAAAACTAACAATAAACTTTTAACACCATATGAAACAAAATTGAAGAAACTAATAAATACGAAAAACAGGCGTTTATAAACTTAGGTGCAATCAACTACAACAAATCTTAATACAAAATAGACAACATTTTAAAAATATTAATAATCACGAGGAAAAATCAAGTTTTGCCAAACATATACTAGAAACGGGTCATCGGTTTGACAAAATCGATCATACCATGACAATATTACACAGAGAGAATAACACAATTAGCATCCTAGAATACATAGAAGTTTTAAAAGAAGCCGAGAAGATACACATGCTGAACGAGAACGCGTTATACAACTTGTACACCAATCCCTGTTCCAAATGAAAAACAGAAGATGGAAAATAATTCTAAAGGATCTTAATAGTTTTTACTACTTGATGAAGTTTTTATTTAAACTGAATTTTTAATTTGAGGACGACTTATATGTCAGGTTTCTATTTTAATTCATATTACATTTATAATGTATAGAATCTTTTAATTCTAAATGAAATTGGAAATTTTACTCTTTCTTTATGTACTCTTATATGTATATTACCATTACTTTATTCTAAAAGTATCATTCAAACTAATAGTGTAGGTCTAAAACACGTTTCGTCCTTCAATTACCTAGGTTGAATTACTTACAATTTGGGATGTGAATGTCAAATTGGCCCAATTCTAACAACTTTCAGGCACAATTAAAATAATATAATTTAACAAAGACGATCAGGAAAAGTTATACATTTTTACAAACTGTGGCCTTTCAGACTGCTCTATGGCTGTGAAGTCTGGGCCTTAAATTAAGCCAAGTCTATAGAACAGAAAGTGCCTAAATGAGAGTGCTAAGATCTTTGGTGGGTTATACTTTTTACGGTCACATCGAACGAGAATATCCAAAGAAAACTAAACATTCCAAAAATCACTGATTCTCAGGTTTACCGAGACAACAGGTATGATACGAATCACCAATTATAGACAGTCCCATAAATTACTCAACTTACAGATCATTTGAGTAGAGAGATCTTGGACGTCGAAAGAAGCGTTGGAGAGATCAGGTTTCAGTGTATAGGGAATAGGCCTCATGTCCAAATCCACCTATGTTGTTGATAACTAATATTACATATTTCTCTACTACTGGATATATAATTATTAAATCATTAATTTTTATTTACTTTAAATAGTAACTATATACACATATATCCAAATGAATCATATACATACAATATTTTCCCTGTTTCGTTCTCTGAAAATCTAAATTTATAATTCAGAAGGTTTGAGATATTCTCCAATTTGAAGAGAAATCTGTAGAATTTACAACTGCTTGAGTTGAGTAATACTTACGTGGAACAGAACCATACTGTTGTAAGTATGGTGTTAAAATTTATAATAGTTCAAGAAATATTTGCAGAACAGAATTATGAAAATTACTAAAAGCTATAAGCGGACTGCGGGAAAATAGTACCGAGATGTGAGGTTACGAACAAACGAACACAGTTTAACTGTAGGCTTTCACGGCCGGCGTCTTGATCCCTATTAGAGCACGCAGTATCTCCTGAAGATGTCTACCGCAGCAGTAGACGAAACGTCGAGTAGAAGAACGACTGGACCACGGCCTATATGCCCGGAAGACGAACCTAATAGGGATCATGAACACAGTTTGTTTACAAAATGCTAGCGACTGGCTCAGAAAATATGAAAATAGATGGCAAGCTAGTGATGTTTATAGCTCTGTCTGCATGGTAGTGCGTGCTATTATGAAAACTAGTAGGTTACATACAAAGAAGTGCATATTCATAATTGTATTAATTCGCCTGTTATTTAGGACCCAAATGATTAGTTACGTTGGCTTCGATAACGGCATATGCTATGATCGTGAAGTAATTCTTGGTCTCCCTTTGTTTTAGCCCACAGTACTTGTAAACAGGTAAACATTATATTTCCTTAATATTTCCCCGCAGTCTGGTAATAAGTTACCACACCACACTTTCTAGAATAAGCCCCAGTTGTAAAGTATGATCAATAACACGGATGATTAGAATGCTACGAACCATATATCAAGAACAAGTCAGAATTACCAAAACCTGTAAGAAATATTCCAACTGATAGGAGATATTCTAGACTTCGAAGTAGGTGAAATAATTTTAATAGGATACTGTGACACGTCGTAATAACGACGCTTAAATTACGCGGGGAAGGCGAGAAAAGTGGTCTCGCATTGGTCGAAATAGATTTGCGAGTCGCCTACTCACGAGTCGAAAGACCCGCGCAGATCATTGAAACATCTGGCCTGTCATTCCAGAAATCTCCTTCCCCTTTCGGGAAAGATCAGTGGCCAGCGGCGTCTATGTTTCGAAGAGCCTCGAACCTAGCCAAAGTTCCTCGCCGCCTATATAATGTGGCGAGGACGCAGGCCAATGAGTCTTATTTTTGACAGCGAGATACAAAGAATGTAAGAGAAATTGTAGCGAGAGACAAACATCAAACCAAGAATATTTGTCAATGCAAATTGTGATTCATTTTCTACTGATAATTTGTAGAAGTAATAAATTGTGAAATTATTTACGCAAAAACTTCGTGAAGTCGATCTTCCTCAACTGCTACAATATAAACGTATAAGTATATTAGGAGAATAATACCAATAGACTGTCCGATTTAGATTGAATCTCGCATGGGTTAGTATCAGTATATACATCGAATTTCAGCTATTCCCTTCATTTCTATCCTATTCATTGTGTCTTATGAAGCTAGTAAATAAAAAAGTTTGAAATTATTTACCAAGAGAAACTCATGCTTTTAAATTATTCCCTAGTGACGTAAGCGAACTTATTAACCGTTTTCCGTAGCAGAAAACATATTTACGTAAAAATCCGCCTTTTTTCGTAAACGCAGTAATAATAGCTGACTTATAATAGTGGGATTGTGAAGAAATATATATTGTACACATGAATCAAGAGATTTCTATACACTCGCGGAAATTAATACACGAGACATGTCAAAACAGATTTATTCACTAGTACAATAAATATTGATACGTCAAACAATACATATGTTTTTTAAATAAAAACTGTGACTTTCCTGTGGTCCCCACAGTTGTAATAGTTAAGATAATATAATAATTTTACCAAAGAATGACATAAATGTCAATCTCAATTGAGGCACATTCAATGAAGAACACGTATGTGCCACAGAACATAAAAAATACCCACTTCTCAATGTTTAATTTTTATATTACGTACAGAGATTTTAACATCCTGAGTCATTCCTTGTCTAAAATATATGTTGTAGGTTGTGTATTTCTACATTTATGTTGATATATGTCTTGTTTAAGTTTACCGATTATTCATTTTATTAGTATAAAATGCTTAGCTTTGGTGAAATAGATTGTAGTAGCAGAACCCGACCAAAAATTAATACCATTTGGATTGCTTGCTACTACTTTGAGGTAGAAGGCCATGTAGATAGAAAAGGCGAGAGTTGAAATGCTTTCAAGATTTTATTATGAAAATACCTTTAGGAAGGGTGGATCTTAGGGGACTGGATATTAGACACAGACCTGTGGAGAACATTAATATATGTGTCATTGTACATGTGGTGTCCATAGGTCATAGTTAGTTTAGTTACAATATGTTTATTAATATATTTTCAAATTCTTGAACATATTTGGCCACATCGCGTTTTAGTACGAATTCAGACGGAATAACACTATTGAGATGGTCTCTTATAGAGATTTTGGAAAATTAAACAATTTTAATCGAAAATGATAATGACAAAAAATATTTTTTTGGGAAGCAAATTCGGCATACAACAATCAACTAAGTTAAGTATGGTCGAGTTCGTTAACCATTAGAAGTGTGGGTTAATGCGAAGCGAGATTTAAAAATCGTTCTAGCAGCCTCAATTTATATTTTTCTCACAAAACTCGGTATGTGCCATTGAAATAATACAAGAAAGGTATTCTCCAAATGCTATCGAAATCCGACCATTAGGATTGGGATTTGGCCTGATAAGCACAATTTAAAATTAACGCTAGCGGCCGCCATATTTGTTTTCTAGCAACGAAAATGTACACATCCATCCATAGTAATTCTGCCCGAAGGCAGGTCCTTCACTGCAATCATAGCATCTTCATGCTATGCTTCCAGCTTTACTAGGAAATTGTAGGTGTGGTAGCTTCCCGTTGCTTTCCACACTGGTGAAGGATGATGATGGTAATGATAATGATAAGAATGATGATGATGGCCATATGATTTCGGGGACCATTTGGTCCTTAACGTTTTCCTGACATTTGTCTTACAGGTGAGGAAAACCCCGATAAAAACCTCACCCAGAAAAACTGCCCGGACCAGGGATCGAACCTGGGCCCGCTGCGTGACAAGGCAGCACATTATCTCGAGACCACAGCGGTGGACAATGTATACATATGATTTAAATAACAAAAGGAAAAGGTATATGCCCACCCCTGTTGTCTAGGAGTTTTTCATTCCTCGTAAGAAGCGGGCCCGGATTTGTTCCCGATGGGGACAAGTTTCCTGGGGATGTTATTTCTCGGGTTGTTTCCTCATCTATAAGACATATGTCAGGAAAATGTAAGACACAATCATCATTAGCCGTCATAATCTTCATTATTATTCTCCATGTTCAGATGCATGAGTGTCTGAGTCGTGTGTCTCGTTTTAATGTTATCTTGTCTCGGAAGAGGCCCTGAATTAAACTGATCATTCATTCGGAGAGGCCTTTTATGTCCTTGAGGGGTTAAAACAGTATGTCTGGGATTCAAACTATAAAATTGGTCTCCCGATAGTTCAGTCATTGTAACGTCTGGGCGGCGTGGGACATGTAAAATTTGCCTATAAGGTGAGAGGTTAAACATTGATGGACATGAAGAAAAAGAGGAAATATACAGGGTGTCCCATTCAAACCTCCCATATTTTAATTAATTATAACTAACAAAGTATACGGAATTATGAAATGAGGCTGGTATTAAAAGATACAGAAACTCAAAGAATTTTCATTACCGCACACTAAGATACCGTTATATGTGCACCATTTCCTCAATCGTGTCTTCTGAAACACGTGTACGAGCACCTCCTGATTATTTTTTAACGCTTCCAGTCGCCATAATCTTCTCAAGGCATGCCTTAACGGTCTTCCCATCAGGTGCACTTCCTCCATGTTTTCTCTGGTAATTTCTTTCCACTGTAATTATTCGTCTCTGTATACCAGAAAACAGTTTGTGCTCTTTGCTGAGGAGTCACCAATTTGTTTTATGTCACTATTATCCAACATGCGACAGATGAATTAACTGCAACAATGAAAACAAAAATTCTTTGAGTTTTTCTTTCTTTTAATACCAACCTCACTTCATAATTCCTAATACTTTGAGAGTTATGATTAATTAAAATGTGGGAGGTTTGAATGGGACACGGTGTATATTCCTTGAATAAACAAACTCTACCACGAATTCCACTTACTGGTGAAGTTGCTCAGTTTAACAACTCCTGCACACCGGACTTTTTTAACCAACAGACCACGTATACCTATCATTGTCTTTTACACGTGTCTTAACAAGTACTATTTTAATTAATTATGTAATGATGAATAATGATAAATTAATTTATTGGCCGAATGCAAGAATAAATAGTAATAAGCATAAACTTAACAATATTTAATTTTTTTCTTACAAGTTTAATCTATGAAATATTTTCTTTCTTACCCTCACTCGTTCACTTGTGCTAATAAAATTCTATAATTGCTCAATTTTTAATTCCTTTAATTTTAAATGTATATACATTGTTTGGTTTATTTTATATTATAATTAAACCAAATATTGACATGTCGATACGGACTGTCAAAAGCACGAACGGCTTGCTGCCTGTACCTTACATTATAATTCATGTAAATAATTATGTTTTGTATTTATTTACTCCAATGAAGTCCTATTGCTAGATCATCATCATCATCATCATCTACATTCATGGATTAGGTCTGTTGACCCGTTCCGATTTCAGCCCATCTCTTTCTAGGTCTGTCCACATCTCGGGTGTCTTTAGGTTTGTATTTTATTTGTTTTGGATATCTATCTTCATCCATTCTGTCTGTGTTGCTTCCATTTTTGTCTATATGTATCTATTTTATCAGTTATTGCAAATATTTCAAGTTCCTGTCTTATTACTGCTAGATTTATTACTAAATAACTCACTCCCGCTAACGTATCCGAAAGTTCTCGGCCGCGTGGACACAAGCTCTCCATACATCGTATTTTGATCTAATATCTTCTAATCACCCGTATTATTTACCTCCATCAAATCATGTTTAATATTATCCTCCCATCTCATTCTTAGTGTACTCTCTAATTTTCCTACAAGGAGTTTTCATGCCTTACATTCATTCCTCATTCGTACCACATGCCCTGTCCATTGCAGTCTGTTAAGGATATGTCAATATAAATGCAAAAATAATAATAAAAGTTACACGTGGGGTACAATGTGTCGTATAGAAAGAGTGAAGACATTGAAAACAAAATAAATAAATGTAATTATTATAGGTGGTGTGCACCACAAAAAGCAGGTCATCAAAGGAACTAGAATACAGACACGTCGAGAATTTTATAAGACAATGGCGGTTCCAACATCCCGGACTGGATCGGAACACTGGGGTCCTAACCAAAAACCAGGAACGAAGAATAGAACACTGTCAGAAATGACGTTTCTGAGGATCGTGGGCTTGGCTATATACATAATGCATCAAAGGCGAAGTTAAGGATATATACGAAGAAATGGGGGGGCTTGAAAATATTCAAACCATAATATATAATTACCCAATACAGAACACTGGATGGATGGAGCCACATCAATAAAATGGATAACAATGGAATTCCGAAACAGATTCTAAGACGAAGAAATGTTGGAAGACCCAGTAAAAGATGAATAGACCAATTCTAACATGAGATTGGAACAGACCAGCAGGTCTAATCCTTGATGCTGCTGATGAAGTTATAGCTTGAATAATTCAAGACTTAACTGTCATTACATCTGGTTTCCCATGAAGATCACTTAGTTGACTGTTATTTACTCTTCAATTCACATGTCTGTTTACTACTACTACTACTACTACTAGTAATAATAATAATAATAATAATAATAATAATAATAATAATAATAATAATGAAATTCAAAACCAGCATTTGAGTTAACATCTAAAAATAATCATAAAGCCAAACACTTCATTTGGCGCCGAGATTTGAATTGAATACCCTCTAAACACTTAATATATTTATTTCAATTTTTTATCATCTTAATGAATATGATAACTACTTAACTCATTCCCCAAATGTGAGTCAATAACCAATCACATTTCAATGATTTTTATTTACAACCAATCACAGTCGTGTTTCGTCTCGAATCTATCAACTAAAGTTTATCATATTAAAGAAAGCTCCTCCTTTTTAACATTGTGAATAAGTCATAGCATTATTTTGCAGTGAATGACCCTCTAGGTAATACAGCTACCAGATTGTATATATAGTGCACGAATGTCAGCAGATAGCGCATGCGAGAGATAATATAAAAACATTTGTAGCAATTGATTATACCACAAAAGAAAGAAACCACTGTTTGCACTTTTTTAACGCATTATTTTCCAGGAAATGACGTTGCATAAACATATAATTGACATATTTACATCATAGGACATCAAAAATCAATTAATACCTATAATGTTGGTTATAAATTTCTCCACTAGCGTGCATTCTTACAATATTGCGATCTTTTGGCAATAAATAATTTGATATGGTTGCAGGGATGAACAAAAGAAGCAAATGAAGTGTACCAATCGTTTCTCATTTGTTTTCAAACATCGCCATTTACATTAAATATATAAATAATTTAAAATAACTATAGTTAAATAATGATTTGTGAGTAAACAGCTTAATTTTATTCATTAAATAGTCCTAACAAATGCCACTCTTGATTTCCAGATTCTCTTGATAAATTCACTCCTCACTCACTCCTCACTTCGTGAGTCGTGAATTCATCGATAATTTGGAAATCGCTCGTGGCATTACTTATGATAATGTATTGTGTATGATCAATTGTTTAAAGATTAGTTTTGGTTACCTCGGTCATGATAATATGAAATGTTATTTTTTTCGAACACACATGCTATGTTGTTTTAAGTGACTAATCTAATTAGTGCTGTTTCATTCATGGGATGTTATTTAATTTAATTTTTACACACGGATTCATATATTTGCTGAAGTGTGTTTTTCGGTTCATGTTATTAAAAAAAAACATTTCCGGAGAAAACTCAATTTAGTATTTTTGGGTTGGATGAATTTAATGTATATGTTACAGTATTTATAAACACTGAAGTTACATAAATATTGTTTAATGCTAAATTGTATTTCATTGCAAATTGAAGCGTGGATTTTAACTTTCCACATACTGTGCTCTCTAATCTAATTCTGTTAGCCTGCAGATGTCTGATTTATGTTATTCTGTGTGCATAAATTTGTGTCACGCCAAACAATTTTCGCTCCAGTTTTGTATTTAATCTAGCTGTAGGTGAAAACAATTTTTAATAATTACTAATTAGCCAGTTTTTATATAATTTAATTAATTTAAAAAGTAGCTTTTTATTGTTATTTAATGTCAATTTATGTGCATGATAACATTTATAGTTCTTTACAGGATATTTCCGAAAAAATACTAAAAATACAAAATTTAATAAAAAAGATAAATTTCACTTCACTGTATTGTTAAATGACAGTGACAGCCTGCAATATGTAATTCTAACTATCTGAACAAGTTATCGGGACTGAGGTTCATGCTTGCCCTTCCCTCAGCTAATATTTTCCAAACATCATCATCATCAAACTTCACGGATTAGGTCTTTGCCTGTTCCGATCTCACACCTGTTCAGCCAACAAGTGCTTTCTTGGTCTTCCTACCGGTCTTCGTCCTCCAGGATTATCTTTCGTATTCTATCTTCTGTCATTATTTGCAGATGTTCTATCCAATTGTTCCTGTGTTCTTCTATTTGTAGAAGTAGTAGTTGTACTTTTAGTTTCTCTCTAATAGCCTCATTTCTAATATATTTTTCTCTTGTACAACTTTCACCGGCCGTAAGAATCTCATTTCCGCTGCCTGAATTTTCCAAACATTTATTATATAATTAATGTTCCTTAAATCGTAAATAATGGTATTCTCCATTTCATTCTTGGTCTACCTACTGGGTGCTTTGCCTCTAGTTTTCTCAGTTTCCGTGTCCCTCTTTCATTCACCATTCGTGCCATGTATCGTGCTCATGGCATTCTAATATATTTAATTGTTCTTATTACATCCGGTTTCCCATAAAAACCATGACATTTTCTCCATCCACCTGCCTGTTCATCTCTCTTTGATTAAAAAATGTTCCTAAAACTATATTGTCAAATATTCGTAAAATTGTTCTCTTCACTTAAATAAGACACCAAGTAAAATAATAAATTCATTAGTTTAAGAAAACGATCCCGTATTGAAATGCATTATACCGAACAGATTATAAACAGATTCTAGAGTTTCAAACTCTCATTCCACACTCCCCGAATTCTAATCTTGGTACCAGCTATAACGGCTGGGGGACTCGACATGCTAACCACATGTCACCCCTACACTGGCTGTTGAATCTACCTCTGTGATTGACACATGTGGATGTGAAGGGTCAGCAGCCGGCTGGCAAAAGGGCAACCGCTGAAACGTGGAAAGACCCTCAATCGGATCGGTACGACTAACTTGAATATAGGCTTTTTGTTATTTTGCTCAATCATTACAAACAATTGGTATGGAATTTCATTATCAGGATATATTTTGCCATAAATAATGATTTCACGTTTAAATTAACAAAACTCAAATATATATACTCGTATATATATATATATTATATATATATATATATATATATATATAGGGCCTATATATACATAAAATAATGAGTGAATTTATTTGTATCCAAATATCCTACCTGCGATGTGACTAAAGATGAACAAGAGTCCCAAAATGAAAATGAAATAAGAAATTAATTATTTGTCGCTGAACTTAACTCCATGATGGCCTTGGCCTACCAGCCGCCTGGTTTGGCTTCACATCCACATCTGTCGAACGCAGAATTGACGATCATTCAGCTAGCACAGGGGTGACATGTGGTCAGCACGTGATGCCTTCTAGCCGTTATAACTTATTTAACCTGAAGTCTCTATTTATCGTAGCTACCCATATTCCTCATGACATTGGCTGGATACCGGTACCATACGCTGGGGCAATTACGATATTATTGACAGACCGAAATTTAAATACGTCTTTCTTTGACCCCGCAGGGGGGAGGAGACCCTATTCTATATCAACATTTATTTTGATTTGTTGGTCACCCAAAAGTTTATATTTTAATTCTTCCTGGGTTTCTCGATGAGAAATTCTCTACCCCATGAGAACTCGAGCCAGTGCGCTTCCCTTACCTCTGCGGTAAGACAAGAAGTGTCTTAGATTGACCGGTTACGTTGAGGGATGATTTTATCTATATGTGATGTTAAACTATTAGACAGAGACACAAGAATTCCAGAAAAAATCGTAGAACTGTGTTGTATCATTTATAACATCAATTGTTATTATCTTAGTTATAATTAATAGTTTTTACAAATTTAATATTTAAAATAAAATTTAATAATTTAAATAAACATGTTAAAATAAATAATAAATTGTTTGATACAATACTATTTGCAGATGATCAAGTAGTGATTTCCAGTTCAGAAGATGATCTACAAAGAACTATTTTTTAATTTGGAAAAAATAATTGCCAATTATAAATTAAAAATGGCACAGAATAAAACTAAAAGTTTAGCATTTAACGGACATGATACCTTAAGAGCAAAAATAGTAATTGATGATAACATTTTAGAGCAAGTGAATAGTTTTAAATATCTAGGTTTCAATTTATCTTATGTTAAAAATGAAAATATTCATGATAAAATAAATAAATTTAATATAATGTGTGGCACTATTAAAAGAAACCTTAAAAACACAAGAAAATTAACAAAATTGTAATTTGTAAAGTATTGGCAGTTCCTGTATTGCTGTATGGATCAGAATGTTCGACGATCACTAGAAGACAAGAACATAGATTGGAAGCAGTTGAGATGAGATTTTTTAAGAAATATAATAATTAATTTACACAGAATGAATATCTCAATAAACTCTACAAAAAAGTCCGCTACAGTATGTTTATATTTACGGATAACTCACAATAGCCATTTTTGTATTTCATTGATGCTAAGAAGAACGGGGTAAGTAGATTGCGTGCACTGCCATACCGTTCATGCTGTTGTGATGAGGCTTTTTGCAAAATGTTCAGGTTTCTCGGCAAGGTTATAGGCTACAAGAGAATTTTAATGCTCAACCCCTTCACCCTTAAAATTGCCCTTTGTAGTGAAAAGTAATATAAAAGCGGCTTTCTGTACGCTTAAATGGCATATGCTGCCTAAACCACAAATACACCAGTAAGTGCACAGAATTGAATATCTCAAAAAACACTACAAAAATCCCGCGACAGCATAAGCTTATCTTTTAGGGATAACTCACAATATCCATTTTTGTCTTTCATTGATTCCAAGGAGATCGGGATTAAGTAGATTCCCGGGCAAGCAGAGCAGCAACACGGATAACTCGAAATAACGAACTTTGTTTTTCAGCTCATTAATGCCAAATACATCGGGATACGTAGATTCCCTGGCAGTGCCGGGTAATCATCATGGGGTATCTAAAAATAATAGATATAAATTTCGTCGGAAAAAGAGCATCTTACCGATTGCTCCACTGAAGCGAACGATTGGAATACTGCATGAAGAGAGACATTTTATGTCGTCCGCTTTATACTGAAACGACTCAGAACATGTAACACGTACTGGTGTGAATCGTCTTCGAAACTCTTAACTTTGCATCATCAAGAGTAGCGCCATCATTTTTTCAAAGGCTGTACATATCTTTTTATTTTTGTGCAGTGCTTAAAATATCAAACCCTGGTTAACAATTTGATGTCTACTCTACAGTACTTTGTAGCAACAAGATGAAAAACATTTTATATGGAGATTCACAAGTGTGTAAAATTAGCTAATATTCATGTATAATTCTTAGTTACATATTTATTTAATCAATTGAGTTGGTGTTTACTTGATGAAAATCCATATTTATTAATTAAATAAAAATAAAACGTAGTTTTATTTGATTTTCATATTTATTATATAATTCAGTGACAGCTGTTTCGGTACACTGTACCTTCTTCAGACATATTAACAATTTATGAATTGTGTTCCAACTGATATAAGCAACAATACAACAATATTTATTTAATTTTTAAATTTAACAAAGGGAATTCATTCAAATCAAGTTGAGAATTTGACAGTTTTTTTACTACTTTTAAATTTATTAATTTCTACAGCCTCCAAAAGATCTAACTTCTTACCCTTATCACAAATACGTAAAATTTCAAAATTTGGATCGAAACAATGATTAAATTGGAATAGGCGGTTAGCATATTTTGAATTTTCTAAATTTCTGTTATATGCTCTCATGTGTTCCTTTATCCGAGAGATAAAAGGTCTACCAGTTTGTCCTATATAGACATTGACTATATAGATATTGTTGTTTAGATCAGTTGGAACACAATTCATAATTTGTTAACATGTCTGAAGAAGGTACAGTGTACCGAAACAGCTGTCACTGAATTATATAATAAATATGAAAATCAAATAAAACTACGTTTTATTTTTATTTAATTAATACATATTTATATGATACTAGTGGTTGCCCAGCGATAGAAATTCGACCACAATTCATTTTTTTTAAGTATGTCACAAATACGTCATTATGCATTAATTTTCGATTTATTTTAAAAATACGAACGATAGGAAATATGGGGTATAGGTTGCCTAATCCATATTTGATAGACAATAACGCGTCATTTGGCATTTGTATACAATTTATACTATTTAAATTTGCATTTAGCCTATTATTGTGTGCACGGGAATATATATCCCTACTTCTTTGTCTCTCACTTCGACTCGGTGGCATAATGGAAGTCGGTGCGAATATGTAAATATAAAATAAATGTAATGAAATTACTGAAACCAATATTAGACAGGATTTAATTCAGATTTAAATAATGAAATATACTCACTTTTTAAACTACTGATAATAGGTCTAAATATGCGAGCATTTCACATTGCTGCTGCACAATTTTCTTTTTGCAACAATGCACTTTCAGTATGAACGTAAACAAATGAATGAGTAATACACATACATTTTTTGCGCGATAGTACGTTTTGTCGTACTTACCAGCAATGGCGACCATTATTGAAAGTTCAACTTCCTACATTTCGGGGTTGCCAACCTAAATAACTATACTGTAATATTTTATTTACACCCACGTGCGGGAAGTAAAACCACAGCTCTCTATATAACCATGTACAATGTATATACAGAAAATATCCAAAAGGTAGTGTTAATATACATTATACGAAACAAATCACTGCATTTTAAATGAACTGAACTTCATTTGAAACAATATAAAACAATAAATATGTACTTGCGGCCATTTTATCAATAATTATTCTCAAGGCCTCCTGTTGTTTCAAGTAAGAAACATTGCCCACACTGTTAACGTTAGTAAATTGTTTATAATGAACGCAAATATTTCCAAGAAAGATATTATTTTATTATTATTTATTATTTTTGAAAACACTATCGCGCAAAAAATAATGTACAACGTAGTTTGTGAATTGTTTAACAGAATCTCGCTGTCGCTCGGTTTTTAAAAATTTTCCCTCCATTCTGTAGTAACCACTTCCCAACCTCCCATCGTAATATACTATTATTTTGTTTAATTTAATTGAATTTTTTGTAACACATATTATACATACATTTTATTTTTCTGCACTCCTTCTCTATATGAACTTTAATTATGCCAAATATCACACTACTCCGTGCGCGCAATGTACTTAAAAAAGGGGGGTACAAAGTTTTTTCTTCACGTATTAATACATCTGATGAGGAAGATAGTATAATGTATACATATATTTATCTAATATATTAAGTATATTTGACTTCCAATCAAAAAGTTTGTATTTGCATATATTACATATTTAATTACATATTTTACTATATTTAGCTACATGTTTATGTAGGCCTACATATTTCTCAATAGATAGTACATAAAAATCTGAGCTCTAGTCATCAGCAGTCCAGGACTTGTATTCAGAACACCGTTGTTTTCGCATTCCTGTCTGTAATTATCTTCACGAACAAATCATCTTTAGGTCATGTGACCTGTGACGGTAAACTTAAGGAATATGGTCTTGATCTTTCCACCAATGTTTTGGTCTTCCTTGATCTGTATGTAATTAATGGTTTACAAATTGCTACTCTGCCATAAGTATCTAATTTGTGCAGGTCGCTGTTCTGGTAGATTTTTTTTTCCTTTAAAAGCGCATTTAATTCTGCAGTCACTTCATCTGTAGTATTTTTATGATTTTGTATACAATCCTCTTCAGAACTGACTTGTCTCTTTCATTCAGGTTCTGTTTGCAACCACGGTTCGTTTTTCAAGAAAATGTTTTATCTTTAAACAAGTGTGCAGACATAATCTTAGAAATTCACGCTACTTCAAGATACAGCGGTGGACACACATTATATAGTTACATATTATAAGGGCAAAATTCAATGACTTGCGAATAATGAAACAGTTTTGCAGTACAATAGTATTTTATTTAATTCACATGGGGGAGCTTTGAAGAAAAAAGTGGCATTTCAGACTCTGACAATGAGAAACAGTTAACGATATACAATTGAATGTGTTAAGTCAGTGGTACTCACTAGAAATTACAAGAGAGCCGAATATAAGAAACCATATCTGTTCGAGAGCCGCACCAAATTTCACTGTACTCAGTCTTGGTAACACGCAGCTTTTTTTTTACATTAATGACAAAACACAATTACTGATTACTGTCATTTAATTTTTGTTAATAATTAACTATTTATTATTATTATTATTATTATTATTATCATCATTATCATCATTATCATTATCATCATTATCATTATCATCATTATCATTATCATCATTATCATTATTATTATTATTATTATTATTATTATTATTATTATTATTATTATTATTATTATTATTATTATTATTATTATTACGGTACTGTACATAATTTAAGGCAACTTACCGTTGTGTAGATTAATGCTGTGTGTGAAGGTTGATGGTCGAACTCTGCTACTCCCCTGCACAATTTTGTCAATACGAGCTAGTTGAATTGACCACAAACTTCAGCAGCAGCCAAGCAGGTTCCCAAGTTCACATTGTGCGAGACGAGAACATTGTTTACCCTTGACTAACTTTATCTCTACTGAAAGTAATTTCACAAACATACGTTGATCCAAAAGACACAGAATTTTATATGCACACGATACCAAGTTTTCGAACTGTTTTTCTGGAACTGTATTCCAAAACTGTAAAATTGAATTCGTTTTTCGTTTCTCTTGAAAAATACCTTCCAGTTCTGAATCCTGCAGAAGATCAATAAGTTCATTTTTTAGATTTCTAATCTCAGGACCAAAAATTGACAACCCAGTTACATCTGTTGTCGTTATTGATCAGGGATTTTCAACTAATCGAAATGGGTTTGAAAACTTTCTAAAATCATTAAATCTCGCGCTGAAATCATGGTGTAGTAAAATGAGCAATTCTATGAAGGGTTGAAAGCTTATTTCTTCATCTGAATATTCGTCAATAAGATGTTGGAAACATGGGAAAATAGTGAAATCATTATTACTAAGTGCTTCTGTATACATTTTTAATCTTTCTTCTAAAGAAAAAATTGCACTTGTGAGCTGAGTAATAAGTTTATTTGTACCTTGTATTTTAATTTGGACATCATTCAGTATTCCTGTTATGTCAGCCAGGAAGCCAACTTTTAATCACCACGAAGAAGAGTGCAATTCTGGGTATTCTTTATCTCGTTCACCTAAAAAGAGTTTTATTTCATGGCGAAGATTAAAAAATCGTTCCAAAACTCTTCCTTTACTCAGCCACCTGACCTCACTGTGATAAATATCATCATCATCATACTGTGAATTAAGCTCTTTGAGAAATTCTATGAATTGCCAATGATTTAGTTCACGTGATCTAATGAAATTAACAATGTTAATTACTTTCTTCATCATAGACCTGAAAGTTTCGTCAAATTTAGCAGCAAGATTTTCTTGATGTAAAATGCAATGGTATGTTAATAAGTGGTCTCTATTTAAATGTTTTTTTTTAACAGAGAAATGAATCCTGTATGACAACCTACCATTTAGGGACAACCGTCAGTGCAAATCGATAAAAGTTTGTTTAGGTCAATTTTGTATTTGTCAAAAAAAGATTTAACTGCTTCAAAAAAATATATTCCCCGTGTCTGACCTGTCATAGGTATTACAGTTAAAAATTCTTCCTTTATAATCCCTATCTTATTACGATATTTAACAAATAAAAGCAACTAAGAGGTGGAACTCCCTCCATGGTATCTTTACCTTGTCGTGGTGGAGTGGCTTGTGTGCTTAAATGATCCTGAGAGCTATGCCGGCGGTAGCATTGCTGCCGATAGGGTTACCCATGCCGGACTGGTCGAAGGTGATAAGCCAGACGAAATAAGTACCTTGGTCGAAAGAGTGACGATCTTTCACCGTAAAAATACAACCGTCAAGAAATGCGGACATGGGTTCTACTGGGGTGGTAAAATCTTCCGGAGGTCAAATAGTCCCCCATTCGGTTCTCCGGGCGGGGACTACTTCAGGGAACCCATGCCAAAGGCTCAAAAACAGGGACATGTTCCTAGGAACATGGAATGTTAGGACTTTATACAATAGCGGGGCACTAGAGATATTAACGCGGGAATTGGATAAATCGCCCTTGGATATAGTCGCTTTACAGGAAGTTAGGTGGCCAGGAGAAGGTAGTCAGGAATCAGGAAGCTTTGCATTATACTATGGGGATGCAGAAAGACCTGCATTTGGAACGGGGTTTTTAGTCAGAAGGAGGATCCTATCCGCTATCCGAGATATTAAGTTTGTTAGTGATAGGATATCATACATAATTCTAAAGGGTAAACGACATGATTTTATAATTGTAAATGTACATGCCCCCACAGAAGATAAAGATGACAAGATCAAGGATGAGTTCTATGAAGAATTAGAATGCTTATTTGATAGCCTTTCACGATATCATATGAAAATTGTCTTAGGAGATTTTAATGCAAAAGTGGGGCAGGAAGATATATTCAAACCAACAATAGGCAAATTCAGTCTTCATGAAGATAGTAACGACAACGGGGTTAGATTAGTCACATTTGCCACATCAAAGAATCTCATTGTTAAGAGCACAACATTTCAGCATAAGGATATTCATAAATACACCTGGACGTCCCCAGATGGAGAAACTCGGAACCAGATAGATCATGTATTAGTGGATAAACGCTGGCACAGTAGCATCATTGATGTTAGATCAGTTAGAGGGACAGACTGCAATTCAGATCATCATCTGGTCAGGGTGAAAATCAGACAACGGCTATCGCTTATGAGAGGAACAAACGCTAAAGATGATTCAGTAAAATATGAATTAAAAAACTTGAAAAATGATGAAATGCGGCAAGAATACTAAATCAAAATTGCTAATAGATTTGAAGTACTGGAATCTTCAGATGACAATGTGGCAAACGAAGAAGAAACTGATATAAATAAAGAATGGGAGGCTATAAGAGATACTATTAAATTGTCAGCATCAGAAAGCATTGGTTGTTTAAAAAAGAGGCAAAACAAGAAATGGTTTGATGAGGAATGTGCCGACATTGTAAAGAAAAGAAAGCTGGCAAAAATGAAATGGTTACACGAGCCAAATGAGGTAAATTTAGAGCAATTGGGTAGTGTTAGACGGGAAACCACCAAGTTACTAAAGAGTAAAAAGAGGGAATATTTGAGAGAGAAGATTAATGATCTTGAAATGAATGCAAAAAATAGGAACATTAGAGAATTATATCAGGGAATTAGTATAGAGAAGAAAGGGTTTCAGGCTAGAACAAACATAATTCGGAATGAAAATGGGGATATGATTGCAGATTCCAAGAGTATATTAAATAGATGGAAAAGTTATTTTAATCAGCTATTAAATGTACATACAGAACAGGACATTGAGGAGGATAAGTTACAGACAGCAGAAATGCTAGTCGCAGAGCCAAGTGCATTAGAGGTTGAAATGGCAATTGAAAAATTGAAGATGTATAAAGAATCAGGTTTCAGATGAGATCCCAGCAGAACTGATAAAATCAGGGGGAGAAAAATTGATGGACAAGATACGCTGTTTGCTTAGTATGATTTGGGAAAAAGAAGCTCTTCCAGATGAATGGAAGGAATCAATTATCGTACCAATTTATAAGAAAGGAGATAAAACTGATTGCAACAACTATAGGGACATCTCATTACTTTCAACTTCGTACAAAATTCTAACAAATATATTAGTAAGCAGACTTGCTCCCTATATTGATGACATTCTACGAGATCATCAATGTGCATTTAGAAGGAACAGGTCTACAACAGATCAGATTTTTAGTATAAGACAGATTTTAGAAAAGAAATGGGAATATAATGGTACTGTACATCAACTATATGTAGACTTCAAAAAGCATATGATTCACTTAAGAGGGAGAAGTTATATAGTATCCTGCTGGAGTTCGGAATTCCCAAAAGTTAGTTAGACTTATACGAATGTGTCTAAATGGCTCAACGAGTAGGGTGCGTGTAGGCAAACAGTTTTCAGACACTTTTGAAATCCAGAATGGGTTGAAGCAAGGAGATGCACTATCTCCTCTACTATTTAATTTTGTACTAGAGCATGCCATTAAATCTTTAGAGAATAAGGAAGGTTTACAACTCAATGGTATTAATAAGCTGTTAGTTTATGCTGATGATGTGGTACTACTGGCCGATAGCGAGGAGATACTAAAGGCCAACGTGCACACACTATTGAGTAATACTAAGAAATTAGGACTGGAAGTAAATATCAGTAAAACTAAATATATGGTCACACGTAGAAATACATTATATAATGGAAATGGACAGCTAATGACAAATGAGGGAAATTTTGAGGAATTGCCTGAATTCAAATACCTAGGAACAATAATCACAAATAGGAATGAGATGCACAAAAAAATTAAACATAGGCTCAATTCTGGAAATGCATGCTATTATGCATTGCAGAGACTTTTGATGTCCCAACTCCTTTCAAAAAACGTTAAGCTGAAAATATATAAAACTATTATTCTACCAGTTATATTATATGGGTGCGAAACATGGACTCTTACTTTAAGGGAGGAAAGGAGATTACGAGTATTTGAGAATAAAGTTCTTAGGAAAATTTTTGGACCAAAGAGAGATGAACAGACAGGTGAATGGAGAAGACTACATAACAATGAACTACATGGTCTTTATAGGAAGCCAGATATAATAAGAACAGTTAAGTCCCGTAGACTGCGATGGGCAGGACATGTTGCACGTATGGGGAATGAAAGACGTGCATGGAAACTTCTTGTAGGAAAGCCAGAAGGAAAACGCCCAGTTGGTAGACCAAGAATGAGGTGGGAGAACAACATTAACTATGATTTGAGGGAAGTAGACTATACAGGAAATGATTGGAAAGCATTAGCTCAGGATAGGGATGTATGGAGAGCTTATGTCCGCGCGGCCATGAACCTACGGGTTCGATAGTGCCAGTGAGTAAGTAAGTAAGTAAGAGGTGGAACTAATATCTGTGGACGAATCCAGAGCAAGGCTGAAATAGTCACATTCACGAATTTCATCGAGAGAACAAAGGAGCATGTCTACAGACATTTCGTTACCTGTCCTAACACAAGTAGAATCGGAAAGTTTTAACTTTTGTATGTCACTTTTTATCTGTTTTGCTTTTGGGAATTTAGAAAATAATGTGTCACAAACGACTAGAAAACACTCCTTAAAAATCTCTGACTCGGCGAACGGTTTCATTTTGCGTGCTAAAATTTCTGCTACTTCATATGATGATTTTGTTATCAATTTATTTTCACTTACGGTATCCAACATCATTTTCCGTTCAGATACTATTGACATTTTTAATGTTTTTATTTTTTCTGCTCTCAATTTAGAATCTGTAGGATATTTTCACTCAAAATTTGAATGCACCGTTTTATAATGCCTATTAAGACTAAATCGTTTATAACCTTGAACTACGTCTCGACATAATAAACACATCGCACTGCCTTCCTTTTTAACAGGTATGAAGAAAAATTCATGCTCCCAAGTATCTTGAAAAACTCTTCCTTCATCTTCGAGTTTTCTCTTTTTCCCTTTCGAGAAAACACCAGCCATTATTAAACACTGAAATTCACTTCACTTCAAATGATTAGGTAACACACAGTATCCAGTCGCTTGTTCATAGAAACTAAATTGTATAATATTTCATTGTGAAAGATTCGGACGACAATGTAGAAGTTTAAACGGTTTTAAAAACAAACGTACACATATTCAAAACCAATAACACTAGCCAGGACATTGCATTGCATTGCATTGTTGAACACGTGCGGTACTGTACTGCTCGGAATGACACAAGGATATCCAAAGTTTTGTAGAATTTCAATAAAAATAATATTATTTTATACTTGGAATTTAAAATTTAAATGTAATGTAATGAAGGTAAAACTATTCCAAGAGCCTTAATAAATATCTTCAAGAGCCGCATGGGGCCCGCGGGCCGCGTAATGAGAACCGCTGTGTTAAATTCACACAGTATCTTATATTCTCTTTTCGACCTTAGTGCGGAATTGTAGGCATTGTTTGACTGTATAGATTTTCCATTGTTGATGTTCAACTTAAAAAACTAAAAATACTGTTTAATTTTTAAGAACAATTGGTTTTTGCATTGTGCACTTTATCAATATCCATAAAACACACGTGCAGTAAAGTATTGAGTACTTAAACTTTAAAATGTTTTCTTCTCAAAACTAATTGACTTTGATCGTTATTCTTGTTTTGTATTTACAATGTTCTGCCCTAGAACAAGGTCCTTTTAATGCAATCCTAGCCTTTTAACGTTATGCTTTGGCAGCCTTTACTAGGGAAGTCTAGGTGTACGCTTCCTTCCCGTTAACTTTCCACCCCCGGTGATTGATAATGATGATGATGTTCGTGTACCGTTTGGGCCTTAACGTTTCCTGACATTTGTCATACAAATGACGAAAAGAAAAATTCAACCAGGAAGCTTGTCCCGACCGAGACTCAAACCCGGGCCCGCTGCGTGACAAAGCAGCACAATTCCTCGAGACCACAGCTCTGTACGTTATCCCTGTGTATCCTTCATACTTTATTGATAGAATTTTTGGTTCCTAAGTTACGCGACAGGAAATTGATTGTATTCTGATCCCAATAGAAAAATGTTAATTGTTTTCGCATCTAATTGTAATTCAGTTGCTATGACACTGTGTCTTAACTAGAAAATAAATTATAAAATCGGTTGCAAATTCTCTCAAAATTCTGTGTACGAAAATATAATCACAAGGAATTCAAATTGACATATTATAACGGTTTTGAGTAAAAATGATTTTTATTTTCAATAACTGAGCAAAATAAAATAGTCCAATATATTATTAACTCCATGAACCGGCATTGTAAAATCATACAATAAACCTATGCAAACTGTGGACAAATGAAATAACAACAAATTACGTAAAAATTGAATATTATCAAATAGAGAAAAAAAGGAATGATAACAAAATCAAGACAAATTAAAAGGTAAAAGTCGACTCTTTTAACTTATAAATAATTTATTACAATAACTGAACGTACAGTAAGTAATGTCTATTTATTTCATTAATGCAGTGAATAAATTACTGTTACAAAACAAATGAATTTCAACGTGTGGACAATAAAAAAAATGAAATTTCTGTAAGCTACATATAAACTAAAGATCATTAAGGAAAAATCTGTATTCGTACATCAAAAACCTAACTAAAACAGAAATATTAAATACAAAAACACAAATATTTGACCTAAAATGAAGTTCTAAATTATAAATGAAGCAATACATAGCTATAAAAATACAAAGTGAATAGAAGACATCAAGATAATCTAATCAAAATCAAGTGTAATTAATCCAAAAAATAGCAATTTCGGCAATATTATAAGTCCAATAACAGATAAATAAGTCATACAAAATTATCTCAGACTGCATAGGGAGCAGTTAGATTTATACCGAGATCCTTCTGTGGCATAAGAAGGATAAAACGCTCACAAAGTTTCCCTGACTCCCGAATAAAAACTAGAAAAATATCGGGTTCTTCCAGCGGGTGAAGAGGACAAATATCCTATAAAAAGTTTCCCCGACTCCCGAGAGTAAAAGCAGAAAAATGTAGGACACTTCCAGAGGGAAAGAGGAGAAAAGTCCCACAATATTTTTTCACGACTCCAGAGGAAAACATGAAAAAACCTGGATCCTCCAGTAGGAGAACAGGAGAAAACATCCCACATCATTTGTCGCGACATCCGAGCGAAAAAATTGAGAAATTTCGGGATTCTCCAGTGGGGGAAGAGGAGAAAGTGTCCCATAAAATTATCCCCGACTCCAAAAGGAAAAACTCGAAGAAAGATCGGGATCATCCAGTGGAACAAGAGGACAAAACATCCCACAAATTTCCCCGACTCCCGAGGGATATACTCCAACAAATATCGGGATCCTCCAGTGGGAGAAGAGGAGAAAACGTCCCACAAATTTCCCCGACTCCCGAGGGAAATACACCAACAAATATCGGGATCCTCCAGTGGGAGAAGAGGAGAAAACGTCCCACAAATTTCCCCGACTCCCGAGGGAAATACTCCAACAAATATCGGGATCCTCCCGTGGGAGAAGAGGAGAAAACGTCCCACAAATTTCCCCGACTCCCGAGGGAAATACACCAACAAATATCGGGATCCTCCAGTGGGAGAAGAGGAGAAAACGTCCCACAAATTTCCCCGACTCCCGAGGGAAATACACCAACAAATATCGGGATCCTCCAGAGGGAGAAGAGGAGAAAACGTCCCACAAATTTCCCCGACTCCCGAGGGAAATACTCCAACAAATATCGGGATCCTCCAGTGGGAGAAGACGAGAAAACGTCCCACAAATTTCCCCGACTCCCGAGGGGAATACTCCAACAAATATCGGGATCCTCCAGTGGGAGAAGAGGAGAAAACGTCCCACAAATTTCCCCGACTCCCGAGGGAAATACTCCAACAAATATCGGGATCCACCAGTGGGAGAAGAGGAGAAAACGTCCCACAAATTTCCCCGACTCCCGAGGGAAATACTCCAACAAATATCGGGATCCTCCAGTGGGAGAAGAGGAGAAAACGTCTCACAAATTTCCCCGACTCCCGAGGGAAATACTCCAACAAATATCGGGATCCTCCAGTGGGAGAGAGAGAGAGAAAAACGTCCCACAAATTTCCCCGACTCCCGAGGGAAATACTCCAACAAATATCGGGATCCTCCAGTGGGAGAAGAGGAGAAAACGTCCCACAAATTTCCCCGACTCCCGAGGGAAATACTCCAACAAATATCGGGATCCTCCAGTGGGAGAAGAGGAGAAAACGTCCCACAAATTTCCCCGACTCCCGAGGGAAATACTCCAACAAATATCGGGATCCTCCAGTGGGAGAAGAGGAGAAAACGTCCCACAAATTTCCCCGACTCCCGAGGGAAATACTCCAACAAATATCGGGATCCTCCAGTGGGAGAAGAGGAGAAAACGTCCCACAAATTTCCCCGACTCCCGAGGGAAATACGCCAAAAAAGATCGGGATCATCCAGTGATAGAAGAGAATGAAACGTCCCACTACATTTTCCCGACTCCAGAGAGCAAACCCTGAGTAATACCGGGATTCTACATCGGGAGAGAGTTTTTGTCGTTTCGCAGTATTTTCTCCCACACACGACCGTCGTGGCTGAATAATTCTGGATTTCCGTGAATATAATTAACTCTGTGTAACAGTTACATTGAAATCAGTTCATTTCAGTATCACAGTTATCGCTATCATTAGGTCCGTGAATAATTTTAAGCAACATCTTAGTAAAGTGTAAATAGATCTTCCGTAAGTGAACTGTTAGTATTGGCTGCACATAACATTAATAATTGTAAATAGTAACTTGTAAGCCTGTGTTAACATAGTGTGTAATTAGATTTAATTATGTAACTTTATCATAGTCAATGTAGATTGTTTAACTTTAATGTTGTTAAACTTCTTTAATACATGAATATTATAAGGGTAATTTGTGTTTCATTTTATGATAAATGCTGGCTGTATTTATATTCTTGAGGTTTCACCGCGTAACGGAACTGTTTAAGGCATGGTGCATCGGGAGTTGCGCTGGGTATTTCCTCGGGGAAGAAATGTTCTTATATAGTTTCGGAGAGTCCCAACACAGCACCATGAGTAGTTTGGGTAGCTGCAATAAGTAGCTGCTCCAAGTTGAGAAAATCAGTTGTAACTCTTGGGGAACCGTTATTTTGATCATATATATATACTGGTGAATGATTGTTCTGCATAGTAATTAATATATGTGGATATGAGGCTAGCAGTTGGCTTGTAGGATATGGACCATCTCGCGCCTATCAGTTTAATGAGGAACGCAAAGAAGGAATAGCTCACTCCCCAGTAATAACACGGTTGCTGGATTAGTCATTCGGTCAACAACTACTGAAAGTGTCGGATCATTTAATAAGCATAGTATTTTTCAGAGGTCCCCTCCCAGTCGAATACAACACAGATGAAATGAAGTGGCAACATAGTAAGAAAAGGAAGAGAATCGACAGCACATTTCTAGCACAATTTGCGCGTGAATTTTTGGTTTGATATATATATATATATATATATATATATATAATATATTATCATAGTTATCGTGGTTATGCTCCTTGCCTCTGGTCCCGAGGGTCGCGGGTTCAAACCCGGCCGGGGTCGATGGATTTTTTTAGGATGGAAAAATCCAAAGGAGCAAGTCCTCCGGGAGGGACTTTAAGCCGTGGGTCCCGAGTCTGAAGATTTTCAGGCTCGTAAAAAATCCTTAAGCCTGAATAAAAAGGCCTCTAAGCAAAATGTACTGAAATTTCCCGTCCTAGTACTACCTTGGTTTCCTAAATGTGAGTATGAGGCGGAACGCTGACCACGGACCACTCACAAATGACATCTATATGAAAACAAGTGTAACTAAATTAGTAAGGTTCAAATTCTTCCCTCTAGGGGAATCTCTGTAAAGGGAAAACATGGGCTTACATGAAGAAGCTATATGAAATGAAAAGAAAAATAAATGCCTGAACCGGGATTTGAACCCAGATCTCTGAATTGATACTTCAGTGCGCTACCGTTTACCCCATCCAGATAATCCCAGAATAAAAATGTATTTTTCTATATATATTCTCTATCACGAGAGGTAGCGAGAACTGAGTCTCACTGCTCTCTAGTGAGTACTACTACACACACACACACACACATATATATGTATATATATATATGATCTCCCATTTATGTTGACTACCCGAAATATATATTTATGTAAGTACAAAATGTAAAATTGTTTTGTGGAAAAGTTGTCGAACTATGTGGGGGGGATTACCATTGATAATAATAATTAACGGATTTTGTAGCGTTGTTTGTTAACAAGATATGAATACTAACTTTTTTTTCTTCAGTGGCACCCTGTATTTTTCCTTCGATGCATTAATTAAGCACTCCAAGACCAGCATGTTATCAATAGTAGCGATGGTATCACCAGCACATTGTTTGCATGTAATTTATCCACGAATCCCCTCCATCACGGACAAGGTAAAGATACCGATAGACAGAATTGTGCAATATATATATATATATATATAAATGGATTCGTGATCATCAGGGATTGCCTTGTTCCGAATGGAGAAAAGCCATTAAAGTGCAAGCCAATGTATCGGCGGTGCGTTCTTTGCCGGGCAGGTCTACGGACGATACCCTCTGCAGACGTTATCGCAGAGAGCAAGAAACCCTTGCACACGTCCTTCGGGCTTGTCCGTTTAGAGAATCACTCAGAAACATTCGGCACCACACTATTCGAAATATGATGGCAGAAGCCTTGCGAGATTATGGATACACAGTTTATGAGGAAGTTAATGGTGTGGACACTAATAGAAGTAACAGACGAATAGATATTGCATTTAGAACATTTTTCTAAAATTGGTATGATATTAGATCCCACAATCCGTTTTGAGACTCATAGTGGCCAACCTGAGGAATTTGACTCTGAAAAGAAAGTCATATATGAGCCAACAATTGACTATTACAAAGACTATTTAACTCATGCCCCAAATGGGAGTCAATGACCAATCAAGTTTCAATGATTTCTGTTTTACAACCAATCAGAGTTGTGTTTCACGAAATATTTATCAGTGTTATAATTACCATATTAAAGAAAGCTCCTCCTTTTTTAATATTCTGAAATAGTATGATCTAGTTGCAGTGATAAACAAAAGAAGCAGATGAAGCGTACCTATCGTTTCTCATTTGTTTTCAAACATCGCCGTTTACATTAGATATATAAATATTTTAAAATAACTACAGTTAAATAATGATTTGTGAGTAAACAGCTTAATTTTATTCGTTAAATAGTCCTAACAAAAGCCACTCTTGATTTCCAAATTCTCTAGATAAATTCACTCCTCACTTCGTGAGTCGTGAATTTATCGATAATTTGGAAATCACTCGTGGCATTACTTATGATAAATACCAATTAGATAGTATAACTGTCAGAGGATTGATGATCGGGGCAAGAGGTACTATACCAGAATTTTTAGCTAAATTTTGGAATTCCTAAGATTTGGACAGGGTGTATCTTTCTAAAATTGCCATCGCTGCCATCCGAGGATCAATTTCAATTTTAAGAAACCATATTTACAAAATATCTACTTTATAGTATGTATACTTCAATTACAATTTGAAATTTTTTTATGTATTTACAAAATGTATTTCATCAATTAAAAAAAAATTGTCTATCACTTTGTCCTTGAGGCAATCCACTAATGAGGAAAGTTGTATATATATATATATATATATATATATTTCAGGAATGTTTACGTTATTTATACAGGTATCCTCAATCAAAATAAACATTTTTTATTTCACACTTCCCGGTCTTGCGTGTCTGCTTCTGTCATACTCCGTATTTCTCTTCTTCATGTTGTCTTTGATTCCCTTTATCCGAGTTGGCTTTAGTCTACAACGTGTTTCTTTTCCAAGACGTATTAATTTCAATACCTCTTTGTTTCTGCGCTCATATGTTCTGTTTTATTATAATTAATCGTTAAACCCCATCTTGAGTATTCTTCTATATATTTTTTTTTCTCTAATCGTGAAATAGAATGTATATTTATGTTTTTATTAAGAAAATCAAAATATCAATAAATGTCTCTATTTAAAATATGTATCCTAGATAACAAATGGTGTTAGACTTCTTCGATTGAGAGTTTTGCGAGCAAAAATGTTTAAATATCTTTATTTTAACCAAGTTAATCGAATACATTTTTTATTAAAATCTACTAAAATATTTTATCTAAATATATATTTTGTATTCGTGAGTTACTAAGAGTGGTTTTAATATGCTTTAAGAGGAAGATTTTGTAGGCGAGAATTAGACGAACTATGATGATGCAGAAAACTACTTTATTATGGGAGAAAGAAACTGCGTGTGGGAGGAATGTAGAAGCCGAGAAGGAACGAGATGGTGTTTATCTAATACAGCAGGGGGTGAAATGGGGATGGCTGAAGAGGGAGGTGGAATCCGCCGGGCTATGCAGCACCAGATCAATACAAGGCGAGAATACAACACAACTCCCTCAAAAAGAAGCGATACAAGCCCCAAAATTTGTGTCCACTCGCTTCCGTGTCTATCATTGTATTTCATTTTTCCGCTCTTTGCAACTTTTTCCCCCATTTCGCTGTTTTTGTTTTTTTTTCTTTCGGCATTCACTCCCTAAATTACAGTTCTTTTTCTCCTCTCTCTCTCTCTCTTCTTTTATTTTTGAAACATTGTTTCTTTCTAGTTGCTTATTTAGTTTTTATTGGTATTCTGTCTCATTCTTGTTTTCTTATTGTTTTATTATCACTTTTTAACAACTGTTTTTCTCAATATATTAAAACATGAATTTTAGTCTTGTAATTATTTGTCTTCTTTCCACCTACAAGCTGAGTAAAGGAAAAGTTTATTTTCACCTCATGCATAAAACATTGTATTTAATAAATCACAAATACGTTCGTAATTTTCATTGATATAGAGGACGTCTTAACATAATTGTTGCCTCAACAAAATATGACGTGAAATGTAATAATTGGGAACTTATTCACGAATGAGTGTTGTTCTTATTTTCTGCTTCTTGTCCAGAAATCTGCATAAGTTCAACCAATTTTCTTGATTTATCATTAAATCATAGTAGGCCAATCTATCGGGGATGAATTTAGAAACCATTCCGTCAACAACTGACGCCTCCAACATGCCAAATAGTTACAATTTCCTAGGACGCGAATTTCGTATTCGGGGCTCCTGCACATCGGAAAAATTCGCATACAGTAATCGTCGGTAATTTTATGGAAACTTGTCAATATGGAACAGTATTTCAGTACGGTTGGATTGGTCTTATTTCCCATGTGGTATTCTGATTGGATTAAACTTAACTCGATCCTGATATACAGAATGAAATGGGCAAACAAGCTTGTCAGCACGACATTCTCTGTATTTTTTTTTTTGCTTATAAAACATTCTAAATGAACTATTTAACTGGGCAAATAATTTTTGATATGAAATATATGATAAATAAACTAATGGAAGAATATAAAAAATGGGGACTGAATATAAATTTACAGAAAACGGAATATATGTGTTTGGGAAAGGATGTGGATGACCTCATACTCGAAACAGGGAAAATAAAAAAAATAAAAAGTGAATTTTTTAAATATCTTGGGTCAATAATTACAAGTTCAGGTACCTGTCAGAGAGATGTACAGACTAAAATTGCAATGGCAAAAAATTCAATTAAAACATTACATGGAATAATTTGGAACAAAAATATCACACAGGAAACTAAAATGAAAATTTATAAGAGCATAATACAGAATATTTTGTCATATGGGAGTGAAACTTGGACTTTGACGGAAGTACAAAAAAATATAATTAGAACAGTTGAATTTGATTATTTTAGAAGAAACCTCCAAAAAACAAGACAGGATAAAATAAGAAATGAATTCCTTTGGAGAGCAATGAATGTCACCACATCTGTTGTTAATAGGATTGAAAATCAAACGCTTAAATGGTATGGCCATGTACAAAGAATGGAAAATGAAAGATGGCCAAAAAATATATACCAGTGGCCACCCCCTGGAAGAAATAAACGTGGCAGACCAAGATGGAAATGGAAAACCTACGTCAGAACTATAATGGATTATAGGAATTTGGAACAGGGAGATTGGAATGATAGAGATAAATGGAAACTGAAGACGGCACACCAATAAATGGGGGAAAGCCGAAGAAGAAGAAGAATTGGGCTTATGAGTCCTGTACATTCCATTACTTTGACTCTGAAATCTACCAATTGTTCCAAACCTCAGTCAACTTAATCCGTTCATATCTCCGATATCAAGATCCCTAAATCCATCCAATATTATTCTCCTCCGTATACCTAGGCTTTCCTGATGGTCTTCTTTCCCAAAAAGTTTCCAATAAAATGTTTGGATGTGTTTGTACTATCACACATTCGAGTTATTGACCTGTCCACCTCATTCTCCTACACTTAATAGCTAACAGTATTAGGATATAACGTTATAATTAATGGAGTTGAAATAAAGTATACTGCAATTAGTTCAACAATATTAAAAAGTAAATCTACAGAAGGAGTAGGCCTACGATTTTATTTTATAACATTACATTTCAGCCTTAAAAAAAAACTTTGAAAGAGTGGTATTAACTATTTCACTGGCACTATCGTAATTGGAGTTTCGTTTGCCGCGCGGACTTAATCTCCTTTTACATCCTTACCATAAGTTAATATTTACCAATCAATTTCTGTATAGTTCATCTCCATAAACCATGGTTCATGTTATATCTCATTCTTTGCCTGCCTATAGGGTTTCCTACAATAAGTTCCTATGCTCCTGTTTCATTCCACATTCATGGCACATCCTATACAAAACGCAGTACGGGACTTACCTCTTCTTATGGTTAATGTTATACTCCCATCTCACTATTTATCAGCATATTACTTTCCTACAAGAATATTCCATGCCTTCTTGCCTGTCGCAGTATTCAGTAGGGCCTATATGACATTAATATTATGTTCTGTTTTTCCATAAGGATCATGTAACTCACTTAATAAGTTATGCCTCAGTACATTTCTCAATTTTAAAAATACGATAGATAGTTTATAAATTTATAATTAACTCACTGGCGCTATCGAACCTGCAGGTTCATGGCCGCGCTGACATACGTTCTGCATACATCCTTATCCTGACATAATGTTTTCCAATCATCACTTGTAAAATGTATCTCCCTCAAATCATACAAAATGTTATACTCCCACCTCATTCTCGCCCGACCTACTGAACGTTTTCCCACTGGATTTCCTACAAGGAGTTTCCATACCCCTCTTCCATTCCCCATTCGTGCTACATGTCCTGAACATGTGACATAATTGTTCTTATTATATCTGGCTTCCAATAAAGCTAAAGCAGCTCATTGTTATGCAGTTTCTACATTTACGTGTCTGTTCATATCTCTTTGGTCCAAAACTTTCCTAAGAATTTCTCAAATATTTCTTAACAATTTATCCTCTCTTAAAGTAAGAATTTCTTCCCTAAAGTAAGTACATGAATTCTTATACACGTATTTCATTTCTTTGTGCACCTTATTTCTGTTTGTAATTATTGTTCCTAGCTATTCTAATTCTGCCAATTCTTAAAAAAAATGCTCTCCTTTTTTATTGACTGTCCACATTTCTTTGTAACTTGATTCACGTCATCATAATTACCTACATCAAGGAATAGACCTTCAGGTCCATTCCATTTCAAATAAATTGTTCACCCCATCTCTTCAATAGTTAGCCTATATTCCTTTTTCATTTTGGATTATAGTGTAGAGATGCTTTTGCTATTCTCGAGCGTGGTACTTTTTTGGATCCATCCATAGTAATTCTGCCCGAAGACACGTCTTTCACTACAATCTTCACTACATTTTCATACTATACTTGCAGCTTTACTAGGGAATTGTAGGTGTGGTAGCTTCCCGTTGCTTTCCACACACCGGTGAAAGATGATGATGGTGATGATGAAAATGATAAGGATGATGGCCATATGATTTCGGGAACCGTTTGGGCCTTAAAGTTTTCCTGACATTTGTCTTACAGGTGAGGAAAAACCCCGATAAAAACCTCACCCAGAAAAACTGTCACCCGAAACCGGGCCCGCTGCGTGACAAGGCAGCACGCTACCTCGAGACCACAGCACTGGACTTTTTTTGGATATGATCTCTCTTAAAATTTGCCCTGTATTTTTTAACTGTAGCTGTTATTAATTTTATATTTAACTCATCTATAATATCTAGGTTCGTTTTATTATAGAAATCGGAGAAATGTCGTTTCTTATGGTTGTATTTGTCTTAACTGGGCTGATGTTCACTGTAATATAATAGAAAAATAAATTAAAGTTACTCCATACAGTTTTAATAATGTTTGTTTTTGTAGCCGACATTATGTTTGATATTCTTTGTATAGTTCTATAAACCTGTCTAAATACTTGATTCAGATGTGTATTTAATTAGATAGACTATTACAATGTCAAAATTTTGAAATTTTTATAATCTCCATGTATTGTGGAGCCATGATTTCCTTTATATTATCTCTCTAATCTGAAAAACAGAATTAAAATATAAATTCATCAAATCACGTATATTTGTGATTTAACCGACAGTGGTAGCAATTTCCGCTGCGTGTATGTAAATTGTTAACTAGATATAAATAATGCTGTATCAATATATGTTATTTGTCACACAACCGATGTCACGCTATCTGCTGTACCTGTTGCTTTTAAATTAATTGGTAAACAGCTGTACACATACCACATGTAACATATTATGTATTTCTCTTTTCCTATTAAATCTTCAAACGGAAAATAAATTGGGGAAAATTATTAATTTATTATAAACAAAATTAGGTTATGAGACATTCTATTTAATTCATGATATCCTAAACATTTAATAAAACCTAAAAATCGCTTTACGAAGAAAAATCATTAATTACCTGACAGAACACATCCCTACTAATAAATAAATAGGTCAGAACTGCACTTTGTCGCTAATTCGTTTAATAAATAAATGAACGATATTTTTAAATATAAAAATCTTCAGTTAACTCCGAAAATTATTAAAAAATAAATAATAGTTTTAAAAAACTACAAAATCACGCTTTATTAGAAAACCGAACTCAAAAATGAAAAATAATTTTAATTTCCAACACGCTTGGAATAAATTTAAAGTGGTCAACAAAAAAAATCATCTCCAACACATATAGAATAAAACTAGAATTATCAACAAAAAGAAAATAATTTTACCATCAAAAGCGTGGGGTGCTCTATATCAATTAATATATTTGATAATAAACAGATACTGGTAAAAGTAAAGTCTCTAAGAAGAACATATAAAAATCATAATAAGCACCCCACGCTTTTGATGGTAAAATTATTTTCTTTTTGTTGATAATTCTAGTTTTATTCTATATGTGTTGGAGATGATTTTTTTGTTGATCACTTTAAATTTATCCCAAGAGTGTTGGAAATTAAAATTATTTTTCATTTTTGAGTTCGGTTTTCTAATAAAGCGTGATGTTTTAGTTTTTTAAAACTATTATTTATTTGTTTATTTTTTTAGTTTTAATATTTTACAGAATAAGATAAGAATGTAAATATCTTTAAATTCCATACTATTGTAGTATGAGCTAAAAGTATTACTCTTCTAAAAAAAATCCTCCCCAGCCGGATTCGAACCAGCGACCCATGGATTACTGAAATTGTATACCACTAGTTCACCGCTCTACCAAGTGAGCTCTTACAACGATTGACTAAAAAGTTGATAAGTCCGTAACCTATTATACCAGTTTTAATTTTTTTTTTATTTTCTGATGATTCTGGCCAGGAATTTAGAAATAAAATATGAAATTATTGTAGTGTCACGGGTCCTTTACAAGTATACAAAGTTTCAAGTCGATCCAATGTATCTAAGTGGGTGAAAATCGTGTTCAAAGATTCCGTTACATAAATACAAAGACACTTTTTTTGATTTTCTGATGATTCTGGCCAGGATTTTAGAAAATTAATATGAAATAGTTGTATTGTCACGGGTCCTTTACAAGTATACAAAATTTCAAGTCGATCCAATTATTTTAAGTGGGTGAAAAACGCTTTGAAAGATTCAGTTACATAGATAGATAGATACTTTACAAGTATACAAAATTTCAAGTCGATCCAATTATTTTAAGTGGGTGAAAAACGCTTTGAAAGATTCAGTTACATAGATAGATAGATACAGGCCAAGCTAATATAAAGCGTGTAACAAGTTTTATTTCCTTTTATATGTGATTTAACAAAATGATAATATAAACACTGAAGATTATATCTAAACTGCGATGTATACACTTAACCAAATTGCAAAAATGAACACAAATTATCCAGCGGAAAACAAAACAAAGCAATTTGAAGGAAAGTGCCACTGAAAACTAATATGTGACATATTTGAGATGTCCTTTTTTGTATGAAAGGAACACATGTTTGGAAAAACAAAATTCGGAACATACATAGGCCTATATTTAGTGTAACGCAATCACAAAAGAGCAAGACAAATAAGAAAGAAGGATAAAAATGATCAATAATATTACCTTATTATGGTACATTATTCTTGTACCAATTAGGATTTATGGAGTTGAAATAAGGATAATGAGTGTTAGACAAATCTAGAATAGAACCAGACCGAATAAAGTTTACGACATGTTCTCTAGACTGTATAATAATAGGCAAAAAGCACTAAAATAAGAACGTAATTTCCAATGGAACCGTTAGTACGAAAAAAATTGTTTGAACATCTACAAACAATACAGAATAACAGATTCCCATTGAAAAACTGGCCAATGGAAAGAATAGATACGTCGTGTTATGTACCGGAAGAAGTTGGCTGGAGCATAATTATTTAATTGAAAGTGATTAGTTATAATTTTAAGGCGTTGGCTTAGTTGTTTCAATTGCACCTTGTGTTAACACAAGTTTTGATATTTATTTCTGTCATCTTTGATTCTGGTTCTAAAGTTCTCAGGTTCAAAAACGGTCATGGTTAATGATTTTTTAAGAGCGAATAATGCTTAGTAGGCCTACGAATTACTTCGGAAGGGAAGCAAAGCCGTGGATCGTGTGGTTCCAAGTTTTGCAGATTCAAACCCGGTCTGGATTGTTCAATTTTTAAGGGAGAAAATTCCTGTACATGGCTTTAAAAGGGAAGTAAAACTGTATCGTACATTTACTTCACGTAAAATAACATCAACACTGTAAGAAGATGCCTTTCAATTAAACCTATTAGCTCTTTCAATATAGAATTGAGTTACCATGTTAATGACTAAGGTATGAAGGCCGTTATTAATATATATACGTACTATTCAATTTAGAACCCGTAGGTTCATGCCCGCATACACATAAAGCTATCTATGCATTCCTATTATTAGCTAATGTTCTCCAAATATATATATATAACTAGCTAATACCCGGCTGCGCTGCTACCCCTAAATAAATGAAATATAATGTGTTTTATCTTTAGTTAAATAAGTAAAAGGAAAAATATATATCGTAATTATTTTTAGATACCCCGTTCTGTTTATCATGTGTTGTCCGGGAATCTACTCATTCCGATCTTCTTGGCATAAATGAGCTGAAAGACAAAAATTAATGCATTTCTTATGATTAGTTGAATAAGTAAAATGAAAAATAATTATAAATGTATATCGTAATTATTTTAAGATTCCCCGTGCTGATTACCCCGTATTGCCCGGGAATCAACTTATCTCGATCTTCTTGGCATAATTGAGTTAAAAGACAAAATTCGTTATTGTGAGTTATCCGTAAAAGAATACCACTATGTGCTGCCATGCTTGCACAGAAATCTACGTACTGGTCTCGATCTTCTTGGCATCAATGAAAGACAAAAATGGTTATTTTGAGTTATCCGTAACAGATAAGCATATGCTGTCGCGGACTTTTTTGTAGAGCTTTTTGAGATATTCATTTCTGTGTACATTAATTTTGTGTATTTGTTATGGTTTAGGCAGCGTAAGCCATTTAAGCGTCCAAAGAGCTACTTTTTTCACGTTTTCGACTACAAAGTGCTATTTTTAAGGGTGTAGGAGTTAAGTATCACAACTCTGCTATAGCCTATATTCACCCCGGAAATCTCCTGAACATTTTGCAAAAAGCCCCGTTACAATCGGATCAACGGTATGGCAGCGCTTAAAATACAAACAAACCAACAAACATTCATTTTTATATATTAGATTTATCTCCTCAAATCACGGTCAACATTATTCTTCCACCTTCTTGGCCTATTGGGAGCCTTCCCTCTATTTTCTGACAATTTCCATAACCCATATCCATTCCCCATTCGTGCCATATGCTCGACTCATCGCAGTCAACGAGAATTAACTGTCTCATATAGTTTCCCATAAAGATCATGTATCTCCCTGCTAAAATTACGATGGTATCTTTAGTTGTCGTGTAGGAGATTGTGTGCTTCAATGAGCCCGAGAATTATTCCGGCGGTAGCATTGCTGCCATAAGGGTCACCCATAGGTCAAGTCAGACGAAGAAAGTACCTTGATATTTTTACCGGAAAAATACAACCGTCAAGATACGCGGAAATGGGTTCTGCTGGGGTAAATAAATTATTAATAATTTTAATAGCAAGAAAGACATTTCTAGTCTGCGGGGGCAGGGGGTGTGGTAGGAAGGGGGAATGAAAGATGACCATTGAAACTTTTTTTAGGAAAACAAGAGGGAAGAATCAGATAGGAAAATAACATTAACCATGATTCGTTAGAAGTTAATTATTCAGCAAGTGACTGGTAATATTAGTTCATGATATGAATATAGGGAGAACTTGCATCGGTGCGGCCAAGAAACTACGGTTTTGATAGCGTCAGCGGGTTATTCATGAAAATGTTATTTTAAGAGAAAATATAATGTGCTCTGTATTTTACAAACCTTAATTCCACGATGTATTCCAAATCTAAAACAGCGATATTAGAGTAGGCCTATATTGAAAAGCGCATTAGTAGTAGGCCTAAACTTTCCAGATTTTCGACACAATTTCACTAATTAATTTTATTTGTTTGTTTTTATGATTTGTAGTATTTCCAAATAAAATATTAGAATATGTAAAATTGTAGACTTTCACGGCAGGTATTTTGATTCATGTATTTTATGTCTTTCGGGCTAAATGGCCGTGGTCTGGTTTTATTAAAACTCCACGTTTCGTCTACTACTGCGGTAGACATCCTCAGGAGATTCTGCGTGTTCATTGACTTGTTAACTCTTCAAATGTCGGCTGCAGACTGGCTGTGTGTTGGAAATCGTGTCCTTATCTATAGTTGAGTATTGTGCGGAGATGTTTCCTACACGGTCCGTTACTTTGGAAAACATCTCCGCACAATACTCAACTATAAATAAGGACACGATTTCCAACACACAGCCAGTCTGCAGCCGACATTTGAAGAGTTAACAAGTCAAAGAACACGCAGAATCTCCTTAGGATGTCTACCGCAGTAGTAGACGAAACATCGAGTTTTAATAAAACCAGACCACGGCCATTTAGACCGAAAGACATGAAATACATAAAAATAGTAGAATATTTTAAAATATGCATTACTTAAAGTACTAAAAGCCAATACGCATTGTTTAAAATACCATTAAGAAACTAGGAGCAGCATTAAATATCTATAAAACTAAATATTCACGGTCACACGTATAAATGGAATCCAACTGGGAATGGACACAACAACAAATGTTGGAAATTATAAAGAAACAGTAATAAGGTACACAAAGAAATTAAATATAAGCTCAGTTCTGGAAACGCATGCTATTTTGCATTACAGAGGCTTATCTAAAGAATATAAAATTGTGATTCATACAGTTATGCTATCCTATGGGTAAGAAACATGGTCTCTTACGTTGAGAGAGGAAAAAAAAAGAGTATTTGATGAAGAGCTTAAACAACATTTTTGACCAAACAAAGACGAACAGAGAAGTGAATGGAGAAAATTATAACGAAAAAAATTATGTGCATGGAAACCAGATGTGATAAGAACATTTAATTCTCATAGATTGCGATGGGCAAATTATGTGACACAAATGTGGAATGAAAGAAGGGCACGGAAAATTCTCGTAGAAAAAACTAAGGAAAAGCGCCCACTGGGTAGGCGAGTGATGAGGTTGGGGAATAATGTTAATTTTATGGAGGTGAATTATGAACAAACCGAGTGCAAAATATTAGCTCAGGACAATATTTTATGTACAACTTTTGTCTGCATGGTCATGAACCTCCAGGTCCGTTAATGCAATTGAGTTATTTATGCATTGCCTAGTGAAATAAATTTAATATATGTATTGGATTAAATTAATGCATAGGGTGGAGGCATATTTCCACTAAACTTTTCGCCACGAAAGTTCACGATACTCATTATAAAGGAGGCCAAAGAGGTCACAGGGTCATTATTGACACGGAATAGTAAGTAAAAATCTTTAATCTTCCACTATACGTGTATGAGACAAGGTCTCCCAGTAAGCTGACAGTTGTCTTACTGCCTGACTTAACGGGATCTCAATCGTATTATATTACCGAATCTGCCTACTTTATCTTCATATCATATGTCGATATTCACAATTGTTGAATGTACTACAATACAGGGTGATTCACAATAAGTATTACAGAGTTCTAGTGGTTGTAGATGGGACTTAGTAGATACAGTTTTTATAATGAAGCCATGTCCGGAAACGTACCATTTTGATGTAAAAATAAGTTTAAAGATCGAAACACAATGGGATGATATCGCATGTCTTGTGTTTCAGATTAAGTATCACAGACTTTTAGGGGTTGTATTACAAGTGTGGTTCCATGTGGCGACACTGTTGTTCGCTGTATAAAGTGTACCTGCGACGCATGTTTTCATACACACGTCCTACAAGACCTGGCGTGTGCTCAATAATTCCATCTGCTGCCAGAATTGGTGCAAGAAGATCTTCCTCCGACACGATAGGTAGGCATATAGTACAACCCCTATAAGTCTGTAATACTTATTCTGACACCCGATATCGGCCCATTGTGTTTCGATCTTTAAACTTAATTTACATCAAAATTATATGTTTCTGGACATGGGTTTCTTATCTTAACGTTTATCTACTAAGTGCCCTATACAATCCCTAGAAATATATAGTACTTATTGTGAATCACCCTGAATACAACTGTAATGTTTTATATTTCATTCTATTATCTTTCCTAAATATTCTTCACTGTTTTATCACCTCCATCTCTCCGTCCCTAAATGGACTTAGAAGCCAAATTCCTCTTATACGAGGATGGGAAAACATACAGTTGCCTTCCTGGATATATGATAATACAGGGTGAGGCAATGAAACGGCACGATTTTGAAAAATCACCAATAATATATTTACAAAAAGAGTATAATTATTTGAACATGAATCTTAAGTACATGAGTGGAAATTAATGTTTTACCTTAAAAAACAATCATTTTTTGAATATGGTGCCAGTAAGGTGACGTCCTTGGTTTTGCACACATTGTTGGAGTCTAAGATGAAATCCACCCATGGCGTTCTGTAGCATCTGCAAAGGAATGTTGTTAATTTCCTGCCGGATTCTCTCCTTCAGATCTTCTTTTGTTCTTGGTGCATTTTCCTCGAAGACTTTGCATTTAAGATAGCCCCAAAGAAAGAAGTCTGGGGCGGTCAAATCTGGCGAACGGGGAGGCCAAGGGATATCACCATTCTTGCTGATTAGCCGTCCTGGAAAAGCGAGTCTCAGCAAACCCATTGAGACATTAGCAGTATGGCTTGTTGCACCATCTTGCTGGAAGAGTGTTTCTTCATCTGGATCATACTGATCGATGCCAGGCAGACCAAAAGTTACTAACATGTCAGCATAACGTTCAGAGTTCACCGTTACTGTGTTACCATGTTCATCTTCAAAAAAATAGGGTCCCACGAGTCCACGAGAAGATACTGCACACCAAACTGTTACTTTTTCAGAATGGAGAGGTTTTTCATGAAGATCACGTGGGTTATTTGCGGACCAATACCGGAAGTTCTGCTTGTTAACGTAACCACTAAGGTGAAAGTGGGCTTCATCACTCATCCATAAGTTATGCACTCTTTCTCCATTTGTTCCGATAACATTAAGCATCGCTTGGCAAAAGCGTATGCGATGATTGTAATCGTTAGGTTGTAGGGCTTGCACTATCTGCATTTTGTATGGGTGATAGTGTAGGTCATTCTTCAAAATCCGTCCTCACTGATCGATTGCTGAGACCAAGTTGAGCGCTGTGCCGCCTTGCTGATTTTCGCGGACTTCGTGTTAATGCATCGCGCACACGATCAATGTTCTCTGGGGTCCTGATTGTTTTTTCACTACCACCAATTTTCTTCGTCGTGCTTGCAGTGGCTTCAAAGTTTTTCACCCACAGGAGGATAGCTTTCCTCGATGGCACGGGAGCCCGTGGCGGTAGATTAAACTTAAGACGGAAAGCACGTTGGGCACCAACCACACTATCCATGTTTTTATAATATGCTTTTACAGCAAACGCACGTTGCACGCTTGACCAACGCTCCATGGCTACTGAAATTTCCACTTGTCTAGATGCTCAAGGTCGTTTCCCCCACTCCCATAACCCCCCACTGCGCCCGTCAGCCGGAGTCCAAATCGTGCCGTTTCATTGCCTCACCCAGTATAATACTATGAACACCGCTGTAGAGAGTACAAGACATAAAAAGACACGGTCATCAACATTACCACATATAAATAAACCTGCAGAATTCACAACTTATAGCGCTATCGAACCTTGAAGTTCAGGCACCACGGAAATAATAGATACATCCTTATCGCGAGCTAATGTTTCGTGCCGTGTACAGGTATAATTCACCTTCTTTTAATAACCATTGGTTCATGTTGGATTATTCCATCTCAGTTTTCGCCCTTCAAACCAATTGGCTTTGTTCCTTTCTGACTATCCTACAAGAAATTTCCATGCCCCTCTTTCCATTTTCCCTGTTTTCGAGGTCCTGACCATCAGTATGTGCCGAGACTTAATTATTATTTCCAACTGATTGTTCCCATGAAGGTCATGTAAGCTTCTCTGTCAACTAGTCTTCTTCCATTCACCTGTCTGTTCATTTTCCCATGGTTCCAAAACAAAATTCTAAGAATTTTATTCTCAAAATAAGTGCAATTCCTCTCCCTCCTCCCTTAAAGGAAGCAACCACATTTCGTATCCATATAAATAATTGAAAAAATAACTATATATAGGTAATTTCGTTTTAACGTTTTTTTCTATAGAGAATTTGGTATGACTATTGAACTCAAACCCCAAACTCGAACAAATGCGTTGAACATAGCAAATAACGAACAGATTCCTTGGACTTAACACATTTGATATTTGTGTGTTCAACAATTTTGTTTTTAAATGCTGATTTGCCTGAGTTGTTTTCCCGAAAAAAATAATGAAATAACCTATAATGTTGGTTATAATATACAGTTTGATGTGGTTTCATTTTTTCTCCGCTAGGGTGTATTCTTACAATATTGCGATCATATTTGGCAATAAATAGTATGATCAAGTTGCAGTGAAGAACAAATGAAACAAAACCTCACATTCTGATTTGTTTTCAAACATCTCCGTTTACATTAAATACATACATATTTTAAAATATCTATATTTAAATAATGATTTATGAGCAAACAGCTTAATTTTATTCGTTAAATAGTCCTAACAAATGTAACTCTTGGTTTTCAAATCCTCTACATAAATTCGCTCGTCACTTCGTGACTCGTGAATTTTTCGATAATCTGGAAATCGCTCGTGGCATTACGTATGATAATCTCTGCAATGAATAATAGCAACTTACCAGAGTTGAGCCAAAATTTTGTTTCTTTCAGCAACTGATTCCTATTGATTTTAACTACTTCTTCAAAATTTCCCTCATTTGTCAATATTTGTCCATTACCATTGTCCATATAATGTATTTCAACTGATAAATTACAAGAAAAAACTGTAGTGATGATTGATAAAAGTCGATTTTATCGAACACACAAATGTAGTGCGTTTGACTGCAATGTAATTACCCAATTAGTAATGTATTTTACTATTTAATTACTCGGTGTTGCCGGTGTATTTATTTTTTCAAACGTCTTGTTAGCAATCGGCTTAGCGACGCGCAAACTATGGATTCGGCACTAGTCTTGGAATTATTTTAAATTACACACCTTGTCACCACCCGTGAGTTTGGAACTAGGTCCTTAAACTGTTTCGGGAATGTCACTATTGCTTTGATCGGTCAAGAAAGCAATGGATTCGGTACTAATATTAGTGGTTTTACTCTGAGTGTGATAGGGGTCAATTTTGGACTTAAATGTCAACAGGACTGTTACCAATCTAGTTATCAACCCCGAGATCTATGAAATCGGTACTAATACTGGTAATTTTGGATATTTTATTTTTCTAGTCCTTGTCACCTGCGCTCCCAATGCAGAAGAGGGGATGTGTTTAGACTTAACATCGGAAATGTCACTGATCATCGTATCGACCACCAACACCTGTGGTGAACACTACTATCTATCATCTTCGATTATTTTACATGTCGCCCCGTCACAACGCTTAGGGGTTTTAGGCACCTCTTGCACCCCTACAGTATCTTCACCAGGATATAATTCATATGAGCCCTTGAGTACTAAAATAGTCCATGTCCATTTTTTGTGGATTTACAAATTAGCACATCTGCACATAGCTCAAGAATGCATTTATGTTTATAATTATAATTTCCTAGTATTTTCAAGTGTCTATTAAAATGAATAAAATATTTGTTCCTTGTATAGTATTTATAATATATGATTTAAACCAGTATACAGAAGATTTTTCTTAATGTGACATAATGGACATCAATACTTTTAAAATTCATGACGAAACACCATTGAGGTTACTATGTAAAATATAAAATAGATACCCGAGATCTCAGTCGTCCTCAACTTTATAAAGGCTGTAAGATCTGAAGATGAATGAGGGTAAATATAGTTTTGCAAATCATGTCATAGAGACAGGTGATCAATTTAATACTATCGATAACATATTATCCATTATTTGTAAAGAAAACAACTTGAAGATCAATATTCTCGAAAAGATCGAGATATTAAGAGACCAGAAACACTCACCTGCTTAATGAGAACACATCCAATGACGCCAAACCTCTCTACAATATTCTCACAAACAACTATTACTAATCTACATGCTGAGGATGGAGCATGTGTTCCGAAAGTACTTCACATCTTACAGTCTTCATAAAATTGAGGACGACTGAGATATCAGGTATTTATTTTATATTTTAAATTTTACATAATGGATATGGCCCATTTAAATAATAAATATATCATACATGTAGGCCTACTAACTTTCGTTAAAATAGCTCAGACATTCCTGAGTTATGCTGGAACACACACACACACACACAAACATATGTCCATTTCATAAACACAGAATATATTAGTTTTAATTTGACGAGATTAATGTTGAATACAGAGAGGAAAATCGAATCCAAGCCGCCGGAATGAATAGGGGCTTTATTCGCCATTTTCGTTTCATTTTGTATAATTTAGCTTTGTTGTGTAAGTTGTCAGGGATTTGTTGTTATATGATAGGAAAGAGAAGGCGCAATTAATTTAATCGCAGAGCCTTTGATCTACGTGAAACACGATGTGCCGGGGATAAAAGCTGGAACCTCGTGATCAGAAACTGGAGGATAAAGTTAGACTTCAGGTGTTGAGCCTAACTGACAAGACAAGCAGCTAACTCCACTAATTATGTTTACAAGACAAGCCTCCACAACATGTAAAACTTTAATTCAAGATATTTACACAACCTAACATTTACAACATGTCACGTTACACTTGTAATATTTAACATAAATACGGCATGAGTGAATTACAAGGAATATACCTATTGAGGTTGTTCTCGTGAAAATATTTTAGATATTTTTTCGAAATATTTTAAAAATCTTCTTCTTCTTCTTAGGCTTTCCCCCACTTATAGGTTTGCCGTCGTATTCTACCAGCTATATTATATGGATCCGAAACATGGACTCTTACTTTAAGGGAGGAAAGGAGACTACGAGTATTTAAGAATAAGTCCTTAGGAAAATTTTGGACCAAAGAGAGATGAACAGACAGGTGAATTGAGAAAACTGCATATAAGTGTATTACATAGTCTTTATAGGAAGCCAGATATAATAAGAATAGTTAAGTTTCGTAGGCTGCGATGGGCAGGACATATGGCACGAATGGGGAATGAAAGACGTGCATGGAAACTTGTTGTAGGAAAACCAGAGGGAAAACACCCAGTTAGTAGAACAAGAACGAGGTAGGAGAATAATATTATCCATGATTTGAGGGAAGTAGTTTATACAGGGAAGATTGGAAAACATTAGCTCAGGATAGGGATTTATGGAGAGATTATGTTCGCGCGACCATGAACCCATGGGTTCGATAGTGCCAGTGAGTTAGCTAGTTAGTTTACAAATCTTCATCGATCCTGGTTATTAGCTCCAAATATATGCATAAAAATATTACGTATAATCATGAATAAATATGTTTTAGGCCATGCTAGAATGGTTAAATATGTTAATAATTTTGTAAAAAAGAGGGGGAAAGAAGAGGTCTGGCAAGTTATTCTATTGCCTGTGACGGTAAAACTTAACGAAGATGGTCTTGATCTTTCCACCGATGTTTTGGTCTTCCTTGGCCTCTATGTCCTGCTGGAGTATATTGGAATGCCAATTTTGAAAGCATTTTTCTCTTCATTCTTCTCAGATGATTTTTCCATTCTTATTGGTATCTTTTTAATATCTTTATTTAATCTTGGTACTCTACGTTTTTCTCTGATATCAGTGTTCCTTTGGTGATCCAGTCTACTAACTCCTAACAGTGGTCGTAAGAAACGCATTTGGCTTACTCTAAGTTTATGAGAATTCCTTTTATATAAAATCGAAATTTCACTTCCGTATTTTAGATTTTAAAGCAACTTTCGATGTAGTGTTAAAATTATATATATATGTGTGTGTGTGTGTGTCTGTGTGTGTGTGTGTGTGTGTGTGCGTGCGTGTGTGTGTGCGTGTGTGTGTGTGAACTGGGTTTAGCGTCACTGCCTCGTATGCAGCGGGCCCGGGTTCGATACCCGGTCGGGACAAATTTCCTGGGTGTTGCATTTTTAGTGGTTTTTCCTCACCTGTAAGACAAGTGTCAGGAAACGTTAATGCCTGAACGGTCCCCGAACATCATCTGGTCATCATAATCAACAAATTCGTCATTTTTAATATTAATTTGTGTTTTAATTGCATTTTCGTCTTTATGGTGATATTGATCTGGTCACTCTTTCGAGGAGGCCCTCCATACCTGTGTGATCCATAAATTAAAATCCCTCTCCCGAGAGCTCGTGCCACTTTAAGGCCTGGATGACGTGTGCATGTAAATTATACCTATTAAGTTGAGAGGTTAAACTTAATTAATAAGGGAATATAAATAAATACATGTATACGGGATGTCCGGATATTCTTATGACAGATTTTTAGGGCTTGTTGAGGGGACTGAGTAGATAATATTTTGAATAGGAACATATGTCCGGAAACGTACCATTTTCGTGCTCCCGGTACAGTAAGTTCTCATTAAACGTTTAAACCTCCCGCGTCTGCCGGGAATAAATCGCTAGTAATTTAATTATTTATAGCTAAATTAATTACATTTACTCAATTAGACATTCATTGATTTCGTGGCAATGTCCAACATCACTATTTCCACTATTTCACTGTAAGAACAATTGTTTATAAGAAAACAACTAAACATTTCCACTGTACTGAACACTGTGGTTAGTACCTATCCACTATAACAGCAGTTCATTGTGGTGACCACCAAGCTCGTTGCACACATTTTACTTGCGATTCATATTCGCCATAACTAACTAACTAACTAACTCACTGGCTCTGTTCGAGCCCGTAGGTTCATGACCGCGCGGGCATAAGCTCTTCATACATCCCTATCCGAAGCTAATGTTTTCCAATCATCCTCTGTATAATCTACTTCCCTCAAATCATAGTTAATGTTATTCTCCCACATCATTCTTGGCATACCAACTGGTCGTTTTCCTTCTGGTTTTCCTACCAGAAGTTTCCATGCACCTCTTTCATCTCCCATATGTGCTACATGTCATGCCCATCGTAGCCTACGAGACTCAACTGTTCTTATTATATCTGACTTCCCATACATACCATATACCGGTAGTTCACTATTATGTAGATTTCTCTATTCACCTGTCTGTAAATTGGTCCAAAAATGTTCCTAAGAACTTGTGTTGTATTGTAAGCCTATGTTTTCCTTTTACAGAGATTTAGGCGCTCTCCCACTATAGGGAAGAATTTGAACCATACTAATTTAGTTACACTTGTTGTATAGATGTCATTTTTGAGTGGTACGTGGTCAGCGCACCACCTCATACTGACATCTAGGAAACCAAGGTAGTAATAGGACGGGAAAATTCGGTAAATTTTGCTTAGAGGCCTTTTCATTCAGGCTTAAGGATTTTTTACGAGCCTGAAAATCTTCTGACTCGGGACCCATGGCTTAAAGTCCCTTCCGGAGGACTTGCCCCTTGGATTTTTCCGTCCTAAAAATCCATCGACTCCGGCCGGGTTTGAACCCGCGATCCTCGGGACCAGAGGCAAGGAGCATAACCACTACTCGACCGCGGCCGACTCCTAAGAACTTTATTCTCAAATGCTCGACTTATTGGAATAAATTAAGAAAAGTAAGACTGAATTTCTTTATCCAGCATAGTCGAACCATAATCGGTTCAGTCGCCGCTATACTCTATCTTACACAACGCATCTTGGTATACGCTATTCAATAAAATTATAAAGATATTCTTAAAAATCAGCAAATACAACCATTATTGAATAGGGTTTACCTGAAAGCCGAAATTCAAAAATCGTTCTAGCGGCCGTCATATTTCGTTTTCTCACAAAAAATTAGATACAAAAGATTTAATTAGCAAAATAAATAAATGTTCCTTAAACCGGAAAAATCAGACCATAAATTCGACCTGCTAAGGAATTCGTTTAATTTATGCAGTTCATTCATGACGGTCTTTTAGAATTCTATGTCTTAAAACAAATCTCTACGTAGGATAGGCAACAACTATCGGCCGCGGTGGACTAGTCGTTATGCTCCTTGCCTCTGGGCCCGATGGCCGCGGGTTCAAACCCGGCCGGGATCGATGGATTTTATTACGATGAAAAAATCCAAGGAGGAAGTCCTCCAGGAGGGATTTTAAGCCGTTGGTCCCGAGTCTGAAGATCTCGTAAAAGATCCTTAAGCCTGAATGAAAATGCCTCTAAACAAAATTTAACTAATTTTCCCGTCCTAGTAATATCTTGGTTTCCTAGATGTCAGTATGAGGCGGAACGCTGACCACGGACCACTCATATGACATCTATACGAAAACAAGTGTAACTAAATTAGTATGGTTAAAATTCTTCCCTGTAGGAGAAGAGCGCCTAAATCTCTGTTAAGGGAAATATGGGCTTACAAGATAAAAACTAAGTAACTTAGAATAAATATAAATTATAAACGAACGACATATACTGAATTAATTAGAACATTCCCCGTGGGGGAAATTTTCTCAGGGAAAATATCAACACCAGATTGAAAAAAAACCAACTATTGCGGCTGGGAGATCGAACATGCTGACTACATTTTACCCCCATCCTGGCTGCATGTTCGTCCACCTCTATCATTAACACGTGTGGATGTGAGGTCATCAACCGGCTGGTAAGCTTAGGACAATCTAGGCTGTCGCGCCATGGAGTTAGTTACAATTATAATACACTTTTCTCAAACCCATCTACAAAATAATCACAACATGAAAGAAAAAACCCGCAGAACACTTAAAAGCACTTGCCTTTAGTCCCCGGGTTCAACCCCGGCCAGTATTGATGGATATTTAAGGTGGACAAATCCAAGAGACAGCTGCTTCGGGAGAGACTTTAAGTCCTAAGTCCCGAGTCCGAAGTTATTCCAGCTCGTAAAAGGACCTCAAGCCTAACTTAGCAACTCTGAGCAAAATGTATCCGACCTTTCCCACCCAAATAATACTTTAGTTGCCTACTAGATGTCTCATTGAGACCATCTGCTGACCACATATCATTCACTGAAATTTGAAGAGAAATAAATATAATTAAGTTAGATTGGTCAGAAACTCCCGCTAGGGGAGCTCCTATGCTTCAAAGAAGGACTAGGCAGTATATAAACTTAGTACGTACTTAAATATATAAAAATTCGAATTGCCTGCGAATATTTAAATATCATGACAGATTTGATGACAGATTTTAATAAGGTACGTTTACGAGAATGTAAATACATTCTATGGATAAATGCGTTACAAATGTTTATTTATTCCCTGAGCGGTGTGATTTCCCCCGCTAGGGGAGCTCCTATGCTTCAAAGAAGGACTAGGCAGTATATAAACTTAGTACGTACTTAAATATATAAAAATTCGAATTGCCTGCGAATATTTAAATATCATGACAGATTTGATGACAGATTTTAATAAGGTACGTTTACGAGAATGTAAATACATTCTATGGATAAATGCGTTACAAATGTTTATTTATTCCCTGAGCGGTGTGATTTCTTTCTCACGAATATACATGCATTTCACTTTTATTCATATTATGGAATATTCTCGAAATTAACTGCCAAATGATCTATATTTTTCAAACAAAATTATTTTCTTGAAATAATTTAAGTTTCTTTTGTTGGAATAAATTATTTTTATAAGCAATAATACAATAATAGTACGATGGGAGGTTGGGAAGTGGTTTTTACAGAAGTGAGGAAATGTTTAAAAATAGAGCGATAGCGAGGTTTTTAATTTCCGAGAGTCTGTAAAACACTTCACAAACGTGTGTTGTACATTATTGTTTGCGCGATGGTGTTTTCAAAATAATAAATAATAGTAAAATCTTCGTTAGAAATATTTGCGTTGATTACAAACAACTCACTAACGATAACAGTGTGGACAATGTTTATTAGTTGAGACAACAGCAGGCCCTAACACCAATCAGTTATAAAATGGCGCAAGTAGGTATTTATTGTTTTATATTGTTTGAATAAAGTTCAGTTCATGTAAATTGCAGTGATTTGTTACGCATAATATACAGGGTGTAACAGAACATTACCGACAAAATGATAGGGATGATAGACCATGCAGAGGGGATCATTTTTTGATGGAACATATAGTCACAACCACGCCGTTTATGAGTTATGCGTAGATAAGTGTTCACCCGTAAGGGTCGGAATTGAATACAGACAATTATACACGTATCATTTTACTGAAAAATACATGTTTTTACGATAAGTGTTTAAACAGTCGAACCTGTGCCTCATTGCATGTTTGGTATCGTCGCAGCAACGATCGGCCAGTACGACCGATCATGGCAGGATTCTTTTTTGACGTCATCAAAACATTTATTGTTTGAACACTTATTATAAACATGTAATTTTTCAATCAAATAAAACGTGTATAATTGTTTGTATTCAATTCCGACCCTTGCGGGTGCTCACCTTCATCTGCTCATAACTCATAAACGACGTGTTTGCGACTATATGTTCCTTCACAAAAAATTATCCTCTCTGCATGGCCTATCATCCCTATCATTTTGTCGGTGAGGTCCTGTTACACCCTGTATATTAACACTACCTTTCGATTATATTTTTGTGTATACATTGTACGTAGTATACATAAAAGGCAGTGGTTTTACTTCCCGCACGAGGTTTGTAATATGTCATATTACAGTATATTTATTTAGGTTGGCAACCCCGAAATGTAGGAGGTTGAACTTTCAATCACGGTCGCCATTGCTGTAACTACAACAAAACGCACCTCGCGCAAATAATTATATTTGGAACATATGGGATTACACTTCACTTTATAATTGGACTTACTTATATACTCAGTGAAATAACCCGGAGAATTGAAGCTAACTATTAGAATTCGAAATAATCAGCGATTTGAGAACAATAGTAGGATACCAAAGGACCGATAAAAAGAAAAACGAATTTATAAGAACAGAACTTAATATATTTAATCTCTGTGAAATAATAAAATATTATCAAAATGCTTATCTTCAGCACGTATTACGAATGAATGAACAGCGCATACCAAGAAGACTGTATAATTGCAAACCAAAAGGGAGAAGAATTTTGGAAGACCATTGAAGAGATGGAAGGACCAATTCGACCTATAATGAGATCGGAACAGGCCATTGGGATTAATCCTTGTGTTGATGATGATGATGATGATGAATAATCAGCGATATTTGATACTTTAATCATTAATACAATTGCTTCGTTTTCGGGATTTTGATAGCGTAGTGGTTAAGGCACTGAGCTACAAGCCGGAGGGTCGAGGGTTCAAGTCCCATGGGGGACAGGATTTTTAAACTGACCCAAAACCCTCTGGCGGCACTATGGCCCTGGGGCCGACTCAGCCTCTAACGGAAATGAGTACCGGACGCTTGTTCTGGGGGTAAAGGCAGCCGTCACGCAGGGCTGACAACCCGGCTGGCATAAAGTGCCGATTGTCTATAAAAAGTGGGAGCCTTAACCTCCTACTACCCCAAGGGCCTCCGGGCCGTTGTAGAATCACTTTACACTTTACACTTTAAGCCATGATTTTGATTCAGTTAATTTTGGGACAAAAGTTAATATTTTACTCAAACTTCAGATAATTTTTGTGACTATACATTTTATTTAGTTATTTTATGCAGCGTTACTTGACAAGTGATGGAATATTAAATTGCAATGTGATTTATTTTATTCGGTAATAATTATATGTACTGTACAAGTGATAAGATATCAGCAGCGAGTTGATGGAAACCCACGCTAGGCGCATTTCACCCCATGTTATACGTCATGTGGCAAAAACAGGGATGAGCTTTAAAACAAACGGATAGATGGCTCTGGTGTAGAGATAGCACAGCAAAAACTCTTTTTTTGTATTGTTGTCTTCATTCCGGGGGTAAACAGCACACAAGGGAATTTAATTCGACTGCCCCTTTCTTGTGCTGCAACCCTTGCTGCAGCCGGCAGACATATGTCTTGTTCAGTAGAGACTGGACAGTTGTACTCTACGTTAACTTAGTCATTCTTTATAGGAATGTCCTCTTTTTTTTAGTAAAACCACACATCATCAATCATTAATTCTGCATCCTGCATAAACTACTTCTAAGTCAAGTATAAAACGGATTGAAACGCACGCGATATTAAGAAGTGAATAATGTGGTCTAGTGAGAACATTATATTTTTGTTCTTTCAAATAATATACAATTGTTTATTTTATCAAATACTAGCTAATACCCGATATACGCTGCTACGCCTAAATAAATGAAATGTTTTTGTGTTTAGTTGAATAAGTAAAAAGAAAAATAATTATAAATTATATCGTAATTATTTTAGATACTCCGTGCTGATTAACCCGCGTTGCCCGGGAATCTACTTATCTCGATCTTCTTGGCATAAATGAATGAAAAACAAAAATGATTATTGTAAGTTACTCGTAAAAGAATACCCGCTGTGCGCTGCTACTCTTGCCCAGGAATCTACTCATCCCTATCATCTTGGCTTCAATGAGCTGAAAAACAAAAAAATGGTTATTGTGAGTTATCTATAAAAGGTAAACATATGCTGTCGCATACCTTTTTGTAGATTATTTTAAATATTCAAAATTGTATGTATATTAATTTGATGTACCTATGTGTTATTGTTAGGCAGCATAAGCCATTAAAGCATTCAAAAAGCGTTTTTGTTTAGTGCATGATGTCCTCCATTTTTTTAGCTCCGACGCTATAGTACGTAAGGTAATTTGTTATATATGTTAATTGTCCCAGAAAAATCATCTAAATGGTGAAAAAAATCAAATAAAATTCGGTCAAGTAGTTTTTGAGTCCATAAAGGACCAAAGGACAGACAGACAGACTCACATTCATTTTTACATATAAGAAGATATAATAATTGAACTACTAAAATAAATATGTTTTAGTTAATTTATTCAAAACTCATAACATTCAGTTCTGTTTTATTGCTCTAATATATTAAAAATAATATAAAATAAATAGCCTGTGGCTATGAATTCACGGGTTAAAACCAGTCAAGGATCTATGAATTATTCAGGACGTAAAAATTCAGATAATGACATCCTTCAGAAGAATATTAGATTTCTTCTTCTTCTTCCTTCCAAGTATTAGGCCAAGGCCTGTTACGATCCTATAGAAAATTTTCCTTATGGGAAATTCTCGTATAAGACTTGAAAGCATAATAATAGTCCCTTCGATTGGTTGCTGGCCAAAGGAAGGCAAGACCAGTGATGGGGCTGCCATCTTATAGCCAGGCTATATATATATGGTCAGGCTTTTCTGGAGAAGAAAAGAAAATAAAGGAAAGGAGAAATGGAAGAAAGGAAGGACTCCCTAGCCCTCGGATGCCTTAATAGCGTCGGGGTCGAAAAAACAAGAGTTAGCCAAGAGAGGTTAGATAGAAAAGTTAAAAGAGCGCAAAACACAAGTAAGTGGAAGAAATCTTTAAATTAGATATATATAAGGGGAATGTATATATATATATATATATATATAGATATTATGATATCAATGCCACCAGTTTGTCATTTCAACATTTCTGGTATTCTCTCCTGGCACTGGCGTATTGAGGTTGGGGCGCCTGGGAGGCGGGGTTACGCTGCTCCATGATATGACAGGGGATGGTAATGAAGCGCCAGGAGAGGCCTTAATATAAAACTTAATTAAATGAAGTGAATGTGATAATTATAGTTAGATGATGTCCGGGGACCATTTGGGCCATACAGTTTCCTGACATTTGTCTTTCAGGTGAGGAAACCCCCCAAAAGTAAACGTCAGCCAGAAAACACTTTTTCGCACATTCACACCCATATTTGAATTGCAACCCTAATGATCTAACCTATTCAAGGACATACATAGTTAAACAAAGTAATAAGCAATATATACTAGAAAATGAATGTGGATAAAACAGAAACAATGGCTTTGTAAGACTAACAATCAATTTATTTTCCTTTGAAACCCCCAACGAGCTAAGCTCACTTAAAACTATAATCCATGGCGCGACCAGCCTAGAAATCGTCATACCAATCGGCTACTGGTCTCACAGCCACATATGCTAATCAAAGATACGGATAATCAATCAGTCAATTTAAGAGTGACATATGATGAGCATATCGGGTCTCCCGGCCGTTTGGCCTATAGCTCGTTTTCCAACCTGGATTGCTTACTGTAGGCATCCAAATTCTCACGATTCTGAATGGTTTCGGTCCCATACCGGTCAAAATTCGTGAGAAAATTTCTTTCAACATGGGAACTCGATCCAGCGAAAAATCCCTTAGCTCTGTATCAAGATACAATGCCTTAAACCGCTCGGAACGGTGCGGGATAAGCTTAGTTATAGGGCAACATAAAAAAATGAATGTATCCACCGTATATCAATGTCAATTAACTTTAGAGTAAGTAACAAATAAAAATTAGTGATATAAATTACAAGCATTTGTATTTAAGAGTAATATAATAATAATAATAATAATATTATTAATAATAATAATATTATTAATAATAATATTATTAATAATAATAATATATTAATAATAATATATTATTAATAATAGAAATTAGGGTATTATGAATTATTGTGATACAATTAATATTATTACTGTTATAATTGTTTCTTAAAGCTGTTTATATATTTGAAATGAAGTTGTCTCTATTTGTAAGTGATTGAAATTGTTAATTAAATAATTCCTAAAATCTTTAACTCCATAGAACTTGAATTAGAATATAATATGAATTGGGAAAAGAAGCTCTTCCAAATGAGTGGAAAGAATCTAACTACAAGAAATCTATAAGAAAGGCGATAAAACTGATTGCAACAACTAGGGGCATCTCTTTAGTTTAATCCTCGTACAAAATTCTGACAACAGTGTAAGTAAGCAGACATACTCCCTATATTGATCACATTCTAGGAGATCATCAATGTGGATTTAGAAGAAACAGGTCTACAACAGATCAGATTTTTAGAATAAGACAGATTTTAGAAAAGGAATGGGAATATAATGGCACTATACATCAAATAAATGTAGATTTCAGACAGGCATACGATTCAGTTAAGAGGGATATTAGTATCCTTCTAGAGTTCGGAATTCCTAATAAGGTAGACTTATACGAATGTGTCTAAATAGTACAAAGAGTAGGGTGCGTGTAGGCAAACAGTTTTCGGATACGTTTGAAGTTAATAATGGGTTAGAGCAAGGAGATGCACCGTCTCCTCTACTATTCAATTGTCTACTAGAACATGCCATAAATCTTCAGAGGATGAAGAAGGCCTACAACTTAGTGGCATTAATAAGCTAGTAGTCTATGCTAATGATTAGTGTTATTGGGTGATAGCGAGGAGATATTAAGGACCAACACATACACTCTATTGAGTAACAGTAAGAAATTGGGACTGGAATTAAACATATAAAACTAAATATATGTTCATACATAGAAATACATGTATATAATGGAAATGGAGAGCTGATGACAAATGAGGGAAATTTTGAAGAAGTGGTTGCATTCAAATACCTAGGCACAATAATTACAAATATGAATGAGATGAAAAATGAAATTAAACGTTGGCTCAATTCTGGATATTCATGCATTATAGGGACTCTTGTCGTCCCAACTCCTGAAGCAAAATCTTTCACTCTAACTCCTAGATTAAGAAATAATAAATTAATTAATTAGGGCGACTATTATTACATTATATATCATGTTAAATGTCTATAGGACGAAATAATCGTCGCAGATATATGAAACTTATATGGAATCTAATCGTGAGAACACGTGGAGTTTGAGTTTCATATAATTGAATTAAACTAAATTGAATCAAACGAAGTTGATAGAAGTAGGAATAAACGATCAGTTAGTAATTACAGAAACCATTTAACAAGTACATGGTACCGCTTTTGTTAAGCGACAAGTTCTTGACGCGGCTACAAAGAAGTTAACATTTTAGGAAGTCTATTGTACTAGCAGATTACTGGACATTTCTTTGTGGACCAGTAATCCAAGATCTTAAACCGAGCTTCGCTGACAGGCCATGAACAAAGCTTTGATGTATGACTTGGAAACTACAGCGTGGAGTAAACAACTCAGTATAACGAACTCGACAAACCGCGAGGACGCGAAGCCTAGCAAACAAGCGGGAAAAGGCCACTGACCCAAAGGAGTTATATAATAAATTTAGACCGGGATTCCCCAGGGTACGAACTCTTGTTAGAACTATATTCACGATGGGAGTGTTCATATAGGGAACATGGTGGATCCTTGCCCAACGGAAAGACGGCGATTCCTTCTTTGGTACTAAGGAATCGTGGTCAGCCAATATAATAGTGTTGTATCGCGACAAGGTAATGACCTCATGACGACACAATGGCAGAGAGAGGGTAACGAAGTTTACCTTATACCTATCAATAATTATGTTAAGTTAGTTCAGAGTTCAGAGTTCGGCGTCCTGAGTCCTGCGGAACTCGCCGAGGCGGGAGTCGGAACAGACTCACCGACATGGCCACAAATTAGCAAAATACAAACATAATTTCACGTAGAAATATTTAGTCATCCGTGATAGATCATTAGAGACTCCATCTTGAGTTCTAAATGCGTTCCTGCGGCCAATACCTTGTCCGACCTTAATGTGTCTACAATCTTGCATGTGTTTACAGTGTCCATTAAATTAATAAAGCCTATTTATTAAACTTCATCTCGCGTAGTCTTGCGCCGGCTAGCTCCTTGCTTATCCCTAGAGAAAGAACCTCAACTCTACCGATTTACAACCTGAGCAACCTAATTTCTCATACATGGAGAAATCCTTTCGGTACTCCTAGCGCCACTAAATCTCATCTTCACCTTTATACCCACAATAACCCTCTTACTCCATTTAAAAACGTTTAACTGAAAATATATAAAACTCGTATTCTCCCAGTTAAATTATATAGATGCGAAACATGGACTCTTACTTTAAGGGAGAAAGGAGATAACAAGTATTTGAGAATAAAGTTCTTAGGAAAATGTTTGGATCAAAGAGAGATGAACAGACAGATGAATGTAAAAAACTACACAAGAGTGAGATAGAGGCTATTTGTAGAAAGCCAGATGTAATAACAGTTAAGTCTCGTACACAGCGATGGTGAGGGCAAGTGACACAATTGGAGAATGAAAGAGGTGCATGGAAACTTCTTGTAGGGAAACCGGAGGGAAAACGCCCAATTGTTAGACCAAGAATGAAATTGGAGAATAACATTAACCATGATTTGAGTGAAGTAGATTACAGTATGCATGGGATTATTTTAAATCATTAGCTCCGGATAGGGATGTATGGAGAGCTTATGTTCGCGTGCTTATTAAGCTATGAGTTCGATAGATTCAGGTACTTAGAATATAATATCTCGTAATGTTGCTTCGTACCATTGTAAATATATATTTGCAAGATATCGTATGTAAAAATTATTATTTAGGCGAATTTCATGGTAACTGATGTATAAAAATGCAACAAAATAACTTAATTTTAATTTTCTTAGCCTTCAGATAGTAGGTCCACCGCTGTGGTCTTGAAGTAGCGTAAACCTTATCACGCAAGGGGCCCGGGTTCGATTTCCAGTCGGGACAGGCACCTGTTCGCGTGGTTATTAAGCTATGAGTTCGATAGATTCAGGTACTTAGAATATAATATCTCGTAATGTTGCTTCGTACCATTATAAATATATATTTGCAAGATATCGTAGGTAAAAATTATTATTTACGCGAATTTCATGGTAACTGATGTAAAAAACTGCAAAAAAACTTAATTTTCATTTTCTTAGCCTTCAGATAGTAGTTCCACCGCTGTGGTCTCGAGGTAGCGTACTACCTTATCACGCAGGGGGCCCGGGTTCGATTTCCGGTCGGGACAGGCTCCTGGGCGAGGTTTTTCCTCACCTGTAAGACAAACGTTAGGACGTTTAGGGCCCAACGGTCCCCGCAAATCATCCGGCCATCATTATCCTTCACCGGCGTGGAAAGCAACGGGAAGCTACCACACAGATAATGTCCTAGTAAAGCTGCAAAGCATAGCATAAAAATATTATGATTGCAGTGAAAGACCTGCCTTTGGGCAGAATTACTATGGATGGATGGACCAGATAGTAGGATACAGCTATTTCTCTTCAAAACATTTATATATTGATATCAATCTCTTTAACAGAAAGTTTGGAATTTCTATCCTTATTATTTGGATTTAAAATGTAAGGTTTTATATTGGAAACTGACAAAATTGTTGAATTAGATCATGTTTTATAGAGTGAGAGAAAAATAATGGTCTCTATGAAGTTCTTAATTTTTATTTCAACAAGCAAATTTGTGAAGGTATATATATGTAGGAGGAGTTACATAATATATGTTTCAAGTTTTATGTTGTTATGAATGACTCAGACTAATAATTCACATGCTAAAATATTTAATTATATGTAATTATGTCCAGCGCAGCGTCTAAAAGTAAGAATCTCTATCTATCTAGTAATTCTGCCCGAGGGCAGGTCTTTCACTGCAATCATAGCATTTTAATGCCAGATTTACAGCTTTACTAGGGAATTATAGGTGTGCTAGCTTCCGTTTGTTTTACACATCAAAATATGTTATAACATATAAATCGCAGCACTAGTAATTATATCAAAACTAAAGTGGCATAACACTACTTCATTATCTTAATTTCTAATGTAATTGTAATGTTGTTTGTTGTTTTGTTTTATATTATTATACACTTAGGCCTATATGATCGGCCGCGGTGGACTAGTGGTTATACTCCTTGCCTCTGGTCCCGAGGGTCGCGGGTTCAAACCCGGCCGGGGTCGATGGATTTTTAGGACGGAAAAAACCCAAGGAGCAAGTCCTCCGGGAGGGACTTGAAGCCATGGGTCCCGAGTCTGAAGATTTTTCAGGCTCGTAGAAGATCCTTAAGCCTGAATGAAAAGGCCTCTAAGCAAAATTTACCGAATTTTCCCGCCCTAGTACTACCTTGGTTTCCTAGATGTCAGTATGAGGCGGAACGCTGACCACGGACCACTCAAATGACATCTGTACCAAAACAAGTGTAACTACAATAGTATGGTTCAAATTCTTCCCTGTAGGGGGAGAGCGCCTAAATCTCTGTAAAGGGAAACATGGGCTTACAAGTAGATGATGAATACATATGGACTGTCAAGCAGACCGTGCGATACTTTGTAAATAACTCTATGCTGTATGTACAAATATTCTACAATTACAAGACATAGAGTATAGACCACAATTTTGAGCAGGGGGATGTTAAGTAGGCCTATTAAGCAACTCTGGTTTGTTACTTAAATAATGATTTTAGAACAAGAAATTAGAGCGAAAATCGTAGAGGATAGGTGTATAACTTAATGGAATTTAAAAAAAGACAATTTAATGTTATGCTGGTTTTTCTATCCTACGTATGTTATAGTGCCAATTTTTTTTTTTTTTTTTTTTTTTTTTGCTTTGACCCAATATATTTATTGTGTCAGAGCGCTTATAAATAAGAAAGAAACAGGCTAATACTCCTACAGGATGTTAGAAGAAAATAAAATTAAACTTAATCATAAATTTATGCATATTCGACTGATTCAAAATAAACTTAAAGTAATATTTAACATATTATTGATTTGTAGAAAGTAACGTTTTACAGAATTGTAAATACAAAATAATTACGTGACAGAAATATATAGCGGTAATAAACTTTTCAATGAGAGAAGCTACATTACCATATCAAATTCTAATTTTCAATATTTTAATCACGTATCGTTTATAGAAAGTAGAGGATAAGCAAGCGCAAATAAAATTAAATTCACTGTTTACTTTGCTTAAATTCCAGATAAAAATACTGAAAATGCAAACTTTTTATTTTAAACAGTAGAGCCAAGTTTATTTCCATGTGTAATTTAAGGATAAATATAATTGTTAAAGTAATTAGTTAATAAATATGTCTAAGTGATTAAGGACACAGAATATTATCACTTGTTCCTGGACATTTTCCTTGATGCTTTGTTACTATGGAGGGGAAACTTAGTACTACCATCTATCTTTGTAATCCTGTACTACAATGTGATTATTATATCTCTAACTACTTCTGTTCAGTTTAAGGCCACCTGTTCCATATACAGAATGTCGTTAAATATCTACACTCGTTATACCAAATGTTCGATCATTTAATTACATAACCTTTCAATATTCTATAAGTATATGGTCGTCTTTTATTTTTTAAAGAATCCAATCAACTCTTACTTGTGTGTGTTGTTGCACTATTCTTCACTTTCTTGGTTCAAGTTCCAATATTGGATGATAGACGGAGAATGTTGTCTACTTTATTTATACGCACAACGTCCACAGACCACAATCTCTATTTCTATTGTCTACCCTATAAATGTATTTGTATATGGTCATATTATATGCATTTGAATGTATCTCTATCATGTACCTAATATAATATAATGACTATCTCCGCGATTCTAGGCCTGTTATTTTCACAGAAAAATTCTAATTCTTATAGAAAGTGATAACGGAAATAGTTGTACTAATCAAAGAGAAGTCAAGATATCAGAGATGAACTACAAATCTATAATATAAACGAGAAAATACACACAAATAAACGTAATTGGTTTGAACATATACAAAGAATGCCAAATAATCGTTTATCAAAACAGCTGTTCATTATAGGCCTGTAGGCCGAAGAAATATAGGAAGACCAAAAGTCGTTGGAAGGACGACCTGCGCCTGCGGCATGCAGTGCGCCGGGGTGCGGAACGCCCCAACAGGCCCATACCTTGAAGATGATGATGTTATACTAATCAATATTTGACTTTTTCTTGTATATCGTACTATATATTAACAGTACATTCGGTTTAAGGTTTAGGAGTCTGATACAATGATACTCTATGCACATGGTGTGAAAAAATAAGTTAAATAAAAAAGCTACGTATAAATAATAATTTTAAGAAGGCAGAAATCTTGTTAATTTTTAATAATGTTAAAAATTTGAATTAATATTATTTCTGGTAAATTTATTTATTCCATTCAATTCCATTAACGCAATTTTACCTCTCTCTCGCCTTATAGATACTTCTATGCGCCACATGCCCGTGCCCATTTTCCCGTGGAACGACCTGTCCGGGAGAGGCGATTTTTAACTGCGGATCATATACGTACTTTTTTACTATCAAGGACATGGAGAGCCTCCGCGAATGAGGGTTCAGCTCAATGTCAAAGCCTCCTCCGAGACAACACAACATTAAGACGAAGTACACCATTCACACTAAACATGGCGAATACGATAATGATGATTATGATGCTCAGATTACGTTTGAGACATAAGGTTTCCTAACATTTGTCTTGCAGGTGAGGAAAAAAAAACATCACCCAGGAAACTTCTTCCGACCTGGGATCGAACCCAGGCCTGCTGCGTACGAGGCAGCGACGCTACCTCGAGACCATAGTGGTAGACAAATTTATTTATAAATAAATATATATGTTATATTTCAGATTTTCGCGGATATAAATATAAATATGAAAGTTTTCCTGGGTTTTCCGCGTCTTGGATTCAAGTTCGGCCTCTGGCCACTGATTCCGACGTTTCGGCATGATCCCATATGCCATTAACTTATCATTCCTTGATAATGACATGTGGGATCATACCGAAACGTCGGAATCAGTGGCCAGAGGCCGAACTTGAATCCAAGACGCGGAAAATCCAAGAAACTTTCATATTCATAAATAAATAAATAAATAATATATATATATATATATAATATATGAAGTTCTATTTATATTTATCCCCTTAAACGTGCAGATAGAATTGTGCAAAATGTCTTGTTTAGTAGGCCTAATTTATGAAATCCTGTCCAGAAATTACTCTTTAATATTTGACTGAAACACTATGAAAGGAAATGTTACATTCTGTTATATTTTAACTCAATGAATGACAATAGTGTCATTTAATTATTCACCAAGTTTTGCTAATATACTGGATATTATAACTAATAAACGTGAAGTGGCCCCATAACAGGCCTTAGGAGGTTAAGGCTCCTCATTTCTAGACAATCGCTGCGAGATAGCAGGGTTATCAGCAATATGCGACAGTTGCCGTTTACCCCAGAATATAAGCCCAGTACACATTTCCGTTGAAGCTGAGTGGATACCATTGCACCGCCAGATTGTTTATATCTTCCAATCTTAACTAACTACGATTGGGCATGCCCTCTTATAACTAATAAAATTATTATATTTTCATATTAAATGATATCTTAATATTCTGACATTTTTACGAAATTATAAATACGCCTATAATTAAAATGTTAGCGAAAAGTTGTGTCAAGTCAAGAAAATTTACAAAGAGTTATTAATTGTAAGGAAAGATTATGCAGGTCATAATGTAATAGTATATTATTGTCCCAAATCCAAATTCATACTACTATTGGTAGATGACATCAAACTATTACTTATTATTTAATTGAAGTTAGATAAATAAGTCGATGCATTTCCTAATCTTATTTTCTAATAATCTTGAAAAAAATAATATGGATCGTTATTACATTCAATACATCAATATTATAAGATGATTATTTTTAATAAGATAGCGCATTAAAACATTTAATTATATTTTTCTTTAGTTTAACGAACGCACTGCGCGTTGGAAAAATCTACATCGACTTTCGAAGGGTGGGAGATTCTTTAGCTTCACAATTGCTGGAAATAATTGATCTAACGGCTGGGCAAGTGATGGAGACAATTCTAACTTCTATTGCATCCGATTGCTTGTTTCTGAACTTTTCAAAGCACTCCAATTACATTCTCTTAAAAATATATTGTATTCAAAATGTTAATCATTTCCTTCTTTTACAGCACACGTGATTGCTAGAATTTACACACCGTTTTATTCAAAACGTTTTTTTTTATTTATTTATTGTAATTATTGATGTTAAAAACATTTAAGAAGCCGACGTGGCGTAGAAACGTGATATGTGCATATTTATAACTTTATTTTAAGATAAGCTATGTTGACTATTTAACTCATGTCCCAAATGGGAATCAATGACCAATCACGTTTCAATGAATTTTGATTTACAACCAATCACAGTCGTTTTTCACCTCGATTTTATCAGTTTAATTTTATCACTTTAAAATCAAGTTCTTCCTTTTTAACATTCTGAATAGGTCATAGCATTATTTTGCAGTGACTGCATGTAGCTACCAGATTGTATATATATAGTGCACGAATGTAAACACACAGTGCTTGCGGGAGATAATATAAAAACATTTGTAGCAATTGATTATACAACAAAGAAATGAACCAGTGTTTGCACTTTCTTAAACATATTATTTTCCAGGAAATAACGTTGCAGAAAACTATAATTGACATATTTAAATCATAGGACTCGGAAATGATAATGTTGGTTATACATTTGTCCACTAGGGTGCATTCTTACAATATTACGATCCTTTGACAAATAATATGATCTGGTTGCAGTGATGAACAAAATGAAGCGTAACAATCGTTTGTCATTTGTTTTCAAACATCGCCGTTGACATTAAATATGTACCAGGTTTAAAATAACTATGGTTAAATACTGAGTGGTGAGTAGAACAGCTTAATCTTATTCGTGAAATAGTCCTAAAAATCTGCCACTCTTGATTTCCAAATTCTCCTCACTTCATGAGTCGGGAATTAATCGATAATTTGGAAATCACTCGTGGCGTGACTTACTAGATACGAACACACCTGTTTATTATACTGATATTCAGAGGACCAGCGTAATTAACCCACTGACCATATCGAAACCAGCGATGCATGGCCTCGTGAACATCAAGGTCTTCATAACATCCCTAACCTCGGATAAGTTTTCTAATATCCCCCGTATACTTAATTAAATTCTTTTTAATATGTTTATTTCCACCTCATCCTTTAGTTGTGCCACAGGAAGCTTTCCCTCTGGTTTTCCTACAAATAAGATTCAAATGCCCTTTCAATACTCATTAGTGCAAAATGCCCTGATTCATTTCAGTATAAGTGACTTAACTATCATTATAGATCATTAAGATAATGTAACTCCCTATTCTATTTAACGGTCTGTTCACGTTCTCATGCTATAATTTTTTTCCGAAGGACTTCATTCTCGAATACTCGTAATCTTTTTTCTCTTCTCTTAAAGGAACGAAGACCATGGTGAAGTACTTAATACTTAATACAGGCTTTCCACTTTACAGAAGTTTGCCTTTGATTCCTGCTTTCCAGAGATTCAGATCTTCCCATTGTCCATCTTCCATACCCATCGTCATCATGGCATCATATATTCCCTCATACAATGCTCTTCGACTTCTTCCCCATCTCCTTCTGCCTGGTACCATCCAATCCAACACTTGTTTAGGCCACTGGTCTTCCGGCATCCGTTGTACATATCCATACCATTGTAGAGCTCTCTTTGTTATCCTATCGATAACAGTTTCTTGTGCATTCATTTCTTGTCTGATATATGTATTTCGAACATGTTGTAGCCTGGATATTCTCATACTTCTCCGTAATCCATCCATTTCTGTCGCCAAGATTCTTTTCTGCATCTTTTCATTTATTGTCCAGCTTTCTGATCCATATGTAAGTATACTTTCTATTATTGTCTGTATAATCCCTTTTTTTGTTTTTCTGGTCAAATTTCTATTCCATAAAATACCATTCAGGGATCTAATCGGCTTCCTTGCACAATTTACTCTGTTAATAATATATTTTTCACAAGTACCAGATTTATCTATTATAGATCCAAGATATTTAAATTCTTCAACACGTTTAATTATCATATTATTTATTTGTAGGTCTTCTGAATTTCCTCCGATTACCATATATTCTGTCTTAATATAATTTATCTTCAGTCCACCTACCTCAAATGCATCGACCAACTTTCTGATCATATATTCTATATCTTCTTTATCTTGTCCTATTATAATCTGGTCATCAGCGAATAATAAATTGTGCAGTAAATGGCCATTAATGTTGATTCCCATTCCCCTACATGACTTATTCCATTTCATTAATACATCTTCTAAAAATATCTTGAACAATGCTGGTGACATCCCCCATCCTTGTCTTAATCCTTTTGTTATATCAAATTCTGAGGATATTCTATTTCCAACCTTAATACTTGCTTTACAATCATACATTCTTTTTATAAAATGTATGAGAGATTTACAAAGAGACCATGTTTCGCCACCATATTATATAATTATATAATTAGAAAAATAATCGTACTATATATTATTGTTTAACTGTTTTGAGAGAAATTGGGATGATAAGAGTCCCTGTATTGTATAATAACATGCGTTATCAAAGTTGGGTCTATATTTAATTTATTTCTGCGTCTCATCCTTGTAGGGGGCACGCCGTAGCATAGCGGTTAAGGCACTGCGCTACAAGCCGGAAGGATGAGGGTTCGAGCTCCGGTGGGGTCAGGATTTTTAAACTGACCCAAACCATCTGGTGGCACTCTGGCCCTAGAATCGACTCAGCCTCTAACTGAAATGAGTACCGGCCGCTTGTTCTGGGGAAAGGCGGCCGTCACGCAGGGCTGACAACCGGGTTGACATCAAGTGCCGATTGTCCAGAAAAAGAGGGACCCCAAGGGCCTCCTGAGGCCTGTAGTCGGATCACTTTATTTTTACCTCATTCTTGTTGGTAGTTATTCATACTAGGTATATGAATTCAACCAGGTATATGAATTCAACCATTTCTTCAAAATTTCCTTCATCTGTCAATAAATGTCCATTTCCATCCTATATTGTATTACTACGTGTGACCAAAAGTTTGGTTATTTGATAATTTAGTTTCAGTCTCGTTTGTTAGAATTATTTAATGGAATGCGTGTATTTCATCACTATCCAAGGACTATTGAATAAAATTATAATATATAATTGTATAAATATACATGGATGTCCGGACATAAAATAGTCATTAGAGAAGGTTTCAGGCTATGTGGTTACACTTAAAAAATGTGGCATCATCAGCTACGTCAACTCTTCTGTTCCTATACAACATTGATAAATTAATGCGTAGGTAAACTCGTGTCAAATTAAATAAGAAGCACATGTGAATAAAACAAACATGACTTCAGAGCTTTCATTCGCCCTCGAACTCATTACAACTTGTAATGAGCCAATGAAAAGCTCTTTAATTCTAATCGGTTTTATTTTTTATTCTACTCTGTTGTTCAGTATAAAGGAGTATAGGTTATTTTGTTTATCGGCTCTTTTATTGTTTACTTTCTTTCTAGACCTTAATGTTTACGTTAGGGTGCATTGGACGTGATTTTCCGTAAATATTACGAAGGTGTTCACAACAGGACGCCTCAGTATACGCTTGGCCAGTACGAGCGGCTTCTCCGGCTGAGATTCCAGGTTCGAATCCAGGCTGTTGGAGACGGGTATTGGTGGAAATTTCGGTTTTTTCTCAGAGTTCTCCCTTTCTCCAATTTTATCTCACCAACGCCCTTCAATCTCCCCCTTCATGTCATTCCATTTCCCAATCATAATTTCACATCAGTCACCCTTCACCTCCTCTAATGTAAAGTCAAAAATAGTTAGATTGGCACTTACAGATGTTGAAAATATGTTGTTTCGGTGATCTATCGGGGTCCACTTGGGTGCTGGGTCTTAACTCCGAGCTGGAGTAATAAAAACGAGCAGAAGGGATCAACGGGAGGATTGTAGTCAGTCCTCGCGGCCACGGACCCGACCAAAAAATGGTGGTATGTGTCAAGGGAGAAAAACCTGGTATATCGGACTCAGGAGATTACCTACAACTTACATAACACCTTTGAGTAGACTATTATAATACAGGAATGCCGCAATAGATCTTCCAGGTATCGGTGTTCGGGGCAGTTATCCCGCCCAGTCTGAATAAAGAACTAAAGAATTATAATCAGTTTTATAAATAAAATGTCTACCGCTGTGGTCTCGAGGTAGCGTGCTGCCTTGTCATGTAGCGGGCCCGGGCTCGATCCCCGGTCGGGGCAGTTTTTCTGGGTGAAGTTTTTATCGGAATTTTTCCTCACATGTAAAACAAATGTCAGGAAAACTTTAAGGCCCAAACGGTCCACGAAATCATATGGCTATCATCATCATCCTTATCCTTATCATTATCATCATCATCCTTCACCGGTGTGGAAAGCAACGGGAAGCTACTACACTTATAATTCCCTATTAATGCTGCAAGCATAGCATGAAAATGCTATGATTGGAGTGAAGGACCTGCCTTCGGGCAGAATTACTATGGATGGATGATTATAAATAAAATAACTAACACACATGACGGCTCATTGCAGTCGTTCTTACAATGATGAGGACACAACCAGTAGCGGACACGAAGGCCCATCATTATTCAAATTCTTACTCTCAATCAACTTGTGTTGTAGATTTCGTGCTATAATTGAACACCAACTATAAATAATAAATAAGAAAACGAATACTGTATAAAATAATAATAAATCTAATATTTAAAAATGAATGTTTGTTTGTTTGTTCGTTCGTTCGTACTTTATGCGCGGCCATACCGTTGATCCGATTGTGATGGGGCTTTTTGAAAAATGTTCAGGAGATTCCCGGGAAGAACATAGGCTATAAGAGAGTTGTGATTCTCAACTCCTACACCCTTAAAAACACTTTGTATTCGAAACACGTGAAAAAGTAGCTCTTTGGACGCTTAAATGGCTTACGCTGCCTGAACCATAGCAAATACACAAAATGAATGTACACAGAAATGAATATCTCAAAAAGCTCTACAAAAACGTCTGCGACAGCATATGCTTATCTCTTACGGATAACTCACAATAACCATTTTTGTATTTCATTGATGCCAAGAAGATAGAGATAAGTACGTAGATTCCTGTGGAATCTTAACAGAACATGGTGGGTATTCTTTTACGGATAACTCACAGTAACAAATTTTGTATTTTAGCTCATTTATCCCAAGATGATCGAGATAAGAAGATTCCCGAGCAACGCCGAGTAAACAGTACGGGGTATCTAAATATAATTACGATATAAATTTTTACTGTTACTTATTTAACTAAACATAAAAGACGTTAATTTTTGTATTTCAGCTCATTTGTGTCAACAAGATCGGGATAAGTAGATTTCAGTGCAACGCCGGGTAATCAGCATAGGGTATCTAAAAATATAAATTTATAACTATTTTTCCTTTTACTTATTCAACTAAACATAAAAGCACATTAATTTTCATGTATTTTGGCGTAGCAGCGCACGCCGGGTATTAGCTAGTATTTTATATTACGTCAATCAGTATTAGTTACATTCACACAAACAGTTTATCAACTCCTGCTTCCACCTGAAACCACTCCACGTTTGAAGATGCAGAGATTGGTGCACAGAGATAATATAAACGCAAAACATTAGTTTGTATTAACGAATTTGCTGTCCACATTGTATACGAAACCCATTAATCACAGATTGTCCATGAAAGATGTTTGAAGATTGATGAATTACAATTAAAATAAGCATGCAAACAGGATTTAATAGCAAAAAGTAATGATAATTTTTGATGGATGTCCAACTAAATAATTATTCAAATACTAAACATTAACTTATCAGTTAGTAACGTGGCTAAAATAATGGATTTCTACTTACAGAATGACACTTTTTGTTAGGTTACACCGTGTAAGGATTGACTGATTTTATTTACGGGTTTTCCTACTGAGGGGGAAGTTTGTATTGGTGATGGATGGAGATATTGAAAGCGTAGCTAGGAGTCACTGTGTCAGGAGAGCAAGAACCCGCATACACTTTGTGTGCAGTGCTTAGTGTCATTGACATTGTGTAAATATACGTAAAATGTGAAACGAAAGAAATTTCTTCAGGTTTAAGGAACATATCTGTACATAATCCACTAGGTATATGCAATATTTTCTTTTGTTTTTCATATATGCCCTACATTAGACAGGGAAGGTCTACCAACAATTTAATTTGTCTTGCTAGAATACATTTTATGATAAGTTTTAGTCTTAATATTAACTATCATTAACTGATTGCATATAGATCGTAATATAATAGATATATTATTGGTCAAATCTTCATTAGTATTTAATATTAGAGTTAATAATGATTGTTATAGTATGATGTAATATACGTTTGTCCTGGTGAATGGAAGAGAAGGCCACATGGCCTTAACTCCACCAGGCTAAATAAATAAATAAAAATAAATGTGACGAAAAGGCGATTACGCATATATTCTTGTTTTCAGTTTCTTGCTCTACTTCGTCCTCTTCATTGTATTTACTTCCATTTTGAGTTGTTGTACAGAGTGGAAGGGAACAACCGACAAACATTAATAGGATTTCGAGTAGACAGGTATAAAGGATCGCATATTTAATTTGTTAAAAATATCAAGTTGAGTAATAATTGTTTCAAAACGTATTAATGTTATTTTAAACAGTTTATGCGTCAAACAAATGTAATTGAAACATCTGTAAATTACAAAATAATATTACGAAACTTTAAGACCAAAATATTCTGCGAAAAACATGTGACCATCATAATAATCCATAAATGTATGACTAGAGTGAATAGAAATATTAAATTGCATATTCCAAACAATGAAGAATAATGAAGTGGTAATCTGAAATGTTTATATTATAGACAATGATGAATCTAACGAACTTGAGAAAAATTTATATTTCATAATATTTTGACAATATCTTCATATTCTAACACAATTTTAATATAGTTGAATGCAGGCTTTCACGGCCGGTAATCATAATGTTGAGTGATTCCGGGTTATGTGGCCGTGGTCCATAGTTGGTGTTATTACCAGACGTTTCGCCCTCAACTGCGGAGGGCATCTTCGGTGGCGAGTGCTTCTAGGCGTGTTTCCTGGTCGGAAGATCTACTTAGAGTGAGCGCTGTGGACGTTGTATTAGTGGTGGGTGCAGGGTGAGTGGGCGTGGCTCTTGCTGAGCCACGACCACTCACCCTGCACCCACCACTAATACAACGTCCATAACGTCCACAGCGCTCACTCTAAGTAGATCTTCCGACCAGGAAACACGCCTAGAAGCACTCGCCACCGAAGATGCCCTCCGCAGTTGAGGGCGAAACGTCTGGTATTACACCAACTATGAACCACGGCCACATAACCCGGAATCACTCAACATTGCAGTTTTAATATTTTTGCATATTTAAGCATTTGGGAAATGTTCGTAGTTTAGACATTTGCAATTGATTGAATTTTTTTAACTTTCCGTTCATCACATAGAAGTCACCCGTTTTATATAGTTGATAAAAGATCCTGATCTTTCACAGACAAAGTTATGGACGCAAAAGAGAGTTTTAAAAATATGCAGGAGAAAAATAAACCCGAAAATCTCAAGTGTGAAATTCCTCTCTCGTTATATTTGGTGTATCTAGTGTATATTAATCATATTAAAACCAGCTTCAGAATTGTTCTTCATAAAAACAAAGTGTACATTTCTGGCAAAGACGTTAAAAACTGGATTTCCAATTTTAAGTATTGTGCATGTGATGAAAATATAATCTCCCGGACCTACTGTAGCAAAGAGGCAGTTTAGTATTTTGTAGTACTTCCTCCTTATTTTTCCCCACATAGTATAACGACTTTAGCTCCCTTTGTCCCATACCCAACCTATCCCAATCTTTTTGGAGTCCCCTTCTAGCCTCGTCATCCCAGCCAGAATTTCACATCTATGTTCCAAATTTAGTGGTCATACCAAATTTTTCTAAGCATTATTTGTTTATTTTGGATTAGGCGCAACCAGTACTTGAGTACACGAATTTAAGAATAAATAATTGAGTGATTTTATGTTATGTTTAAGTTTATATTGTCTTGGAGGCGGTCACAAATTTTACTTGAAAATAAATCATCCGGGGGAGCTTCCATGTCGTTATATATCTAAAATATTCTCCCGGCAGATCATGTCGGCAGGAAAGAGGGATGCACCTTCTGTATGTATGAAAGTGCGTGTGTTTGCAGATATATGTTATTAGTTTTAGTAATGGCAGCTCTGAAAACCCTTCAGTTTTCTGTATAACTATGAACATGTTTTAAGACACAGAATAGAGCTCTCTCGTGTTAATATTGTGAATATCATTTTATAAATCGGAGAATTTAATTAATTCGTTTTGCAGCATCTGTTACTTGATCCCTTGAAGAACAGGTGGCGCAATTAAACATCAGCGCAGCGCGCGGGGAAAATCTAAACGTTTCCAGTCCGATGCCCTTCCACCCTAATATTGTAGGAACACAACCGTACTTTAGCTGTTTAGCGCTGCTACTACAGTAATTCAAAACCTCACTTATATTCTCATAAACATGTAGAATTTATTGTAAATATGGAAAATATATAGTATAATTTTGAAACATTTGAAAAAGTAAATACGTAATTAGAACGAACTGTGACACAAACTAACAGTCTGGAGTTAACCACGCTCGCGTGTTGGTCCGAGGTCCGCGGTTTCAATCAGACTGCCATTCATAAATCTTTACAGGACCTAAAAATCCTGAATAAGTTTTCTTCGAAAGAGAAGTAAAACTTTATTTTCATTTCGTAGATAAACAAAACGCAAACATGTCTCAAGATTCGATGAAAAATGTATCGGCTCGTAATTGTTTTAAAACCTATTTTTGTTTACGAAAAAAATATTCTCCAATTATTTTACTTACTGTATTAGGCATTTATTCATGTATCTCCATCTTCAGTGAAATTAACAATACAAAATACAAAGAGAAGAATGATTCTGACATTTTCTTTTTATGGGTGCTTTTGCATTCAATAAAATTGCTGTAGTCGTCTTACATAATAATAATAATGATAATTATTATTATTATTATTATTATTATTATTATTATTATTATTATTATTATTATTAGGGCCTATTATTATTATTATTATTATTATTATTATTATTATTATTATTAAATGTCATTAACATTTTACTTCACGTATTAGATTCTAGTGGGTCCTTTATGTTCTCGTGACAGCGTTCCTTATCCTTTCCAAATTCCGACTTTATAAATATTGTTAAATGTCGCATAACGACGTTTGAATTGCACGGGCGGGCGAGAACCGCGAGTTACAGGTCCTGTACAAATCGGCCGAAGTGTCTGGAGTGTCTTACCAGACGGTTCCACGGGCGTCTTCCTCCCCTTTCAGGAAAGACCCGTGGCCAGAGGCTGGCCTGGATGTTTCCTCTCGCCTATAAATAGGGCGGAGGCAGGAGGCCGGCCAATCTCAGTCTGTGTTTGACGACAGTGATAATCAGTCTCGTGTTGGGCAGCGATAAGGTGTGAGTATATGATAAATTGTAGCGAAAGGATTCATCAGTGACTTAAAAATAATTGTGTCTGCTATAAACATTAAAAGAAGATTAATTGTGAGTTATAATTCTGAATAAAGGTTTACTGATAATTGTGGAAAGAAATACAGGGTTAAGTGATATTTTTAACAAATTCAGGGTCTTCAATTACGTCGAAATTAAATAAATCCGAACTCGGCTATTACTTTTACAATATAGGCCTCTAGGCTTAACATAATTCGTTTCGGCCATTTTCAGTAGTTCTCCACTAAAGCATAATAATAATATAATAATAATAATAATAATAATAATAATAATAATAATATAATAAAATAATAATAGCAATAATAATAATAGCAATAATAATAATAATAATAGCAATAATAATAATAATAGCAATAATAATAGCAATAATAATAATAATAATAATAGCAATAATAATAATAATAATAATAGCAATAATAATAGCAATAATAATAATAGCAATAATAATAATAATAATAATAATAGCAATAATAATAATAATAAATAATAATAATAGCAATAATAATAGCTGGAGGGAAAATTTTCTATAGGATCGTAACAGGCCTTGGCCTAATACTTGGAAGGAAGAAGAAGATAATAATAATAATAATAGCAATAATAATAGCAATAATAATAATAATAGCAATAATAATAATAATAATAATAGCAATAATAATAATAATAATAACAAAATAATAATTAAAGAAAATATGTTATTCCAGGTCAAGAAAAAAATAGTACATAGTATAATTTGGAACGAAAGAGTTTTTCTCCACTTTATATTTTCAGGCCACGAGCCAAATAGATCAATTGGCAAGGTATCTCAGCCAGGCCTAAAGATCCACGATTCTTACGAGGGAGCAATCAATGTTCTCACATTGAAATTCATCTTCATATTTTTATAACAGAATACCTGCGCTGTTTTAAGCCGAGAGACAAAACACTAACTGCGAATTAAAACTGTAAATAACCCATTTGTTGGAAAAATTGTGAAATTTAAAAATTACGCTTTGGCATCCCTTCCTGCCGATAAGGTGACTATGGGAAATATCAGTGTATGGGTTTGTCCAAGTGCTCCTACCGAGCTAGCATGCTACAAACATTTCCTATATTAATCTTAGGACCTTTAAATTGGAAATCGCAGTCGAGTTTTGGGATATAGGATTCTTACTAGGTGACCACTTCGCCAACAAAATTTTAACCTGCGTTTCGATATACTATTATCAGCCATGCAAGAGATAGGCCAGTTCTATAATTAACCAAGATAAATAAATTATAATTTTGAAAAGGAGTCCAATAACTGAAGACGACATTGAATTATTAATACAATTAAAAAATAAACCTGTGTCCAGGATCGAAACTAGCACGTTCAGCTCATATCAGCAGGAAATTTATGACTTGTTAACAGGGTAACTTTACCTTTACATTTCAAATCATCATGACAGTTTACTCGGGCTACAATCATCTCTGTCTATACCTGTACATCTCTTATGTGGGGTAAGGGTGCGCTATTATGGGAGTTACTTAACTAAATTTAATTTACTTATCCTTATTTACCTGCAAAAATGAGCGAGTGACAAGTAGTTAGCTTATCCTCTGAAAAATGCATGTAGTACGCAACATGTAGTACAATTTGAATGGAAAAGAGCGATCAAATTTTATTCGGGGCTCTAATTTAGGTTCGAGATTCTTTCAGGAGCCATAAAATCTTCAAACTCGGTGCCCATGGAATAAAGTCCCTGCCGGGGTATATATATATATATATATATATACCGGTATATAACACGTTCAAAATTCCATCAATCAAGTCACATAATTAAAATTACGTGGGCCGTAACAAAGATAGTGGCAACACTGAAGTAGAAGTGAAACCAGACGGAGTTAATCGTTGTAACTTCCGTCAGATCTTAATGTGTGTCTGAACATATCTTAGAGTAAGTCTCTAAGCGCATGATATTTGGAAAGAGGAAGTTTGTCTCCTCTGAATTGCTGCTCCAAGCTGTTGTGTTTCGCTATGTTTACAAAGCAGGAACAGCGATCTTGGTTGAAAATGTAATATGTCCAGCGTTGCGAATGAAGTGCCCACATTTTTTTTTTGTAGAATCCGCCAATAATTTTGCAGGATAATTCTCGGGCATGCACGGCTGATACATACCATTGCTGGGGGTGAAAAGTGCTTTTCCATCCACCAAATTCACCGGACTTAAGCCCCCGCGATTATGATTCGATCCTTAAGATGAAGAACCACTTCGTGACATTCGATTTCAGACTGTTTCCGAGATTCCGCTGGCATTAGGCGATCCATCAGAAACATCAACAGAGTTGCTACAGGGAAACTACGACTTCTATATCACTGGTAATGAGTTGTAGACAATTCTGGGTACTGCTCCCAGCCACTACACCACACAGATTCTCTCGGGTCATGGACTGTTCCACTCCAAACTGTACGAAAGAGGACGTGCCGACCCACCTCTCTGCGATTGTTTCAACCACGGAGAGGATGACGTAGTCCACGTGCTCTATCAATGTACTAAGTACAATGTCTTCAGGCAGGAGCTGGAGGAAGCAGTCATGATCGGTGAAACACAATGGCCGCCCTCCTTAGAATTCTGGACCGGGAAGGAAGCTTTCAAATCCCTCACCAAGTACACAGGAAGAGTCTCGGGATTAAGAAGAGATGAAGACCAGCGGAGACAAGAGAGGCGTTAAAATCGTCACCGGTCTACTACTACTACTACTACTACACACACGCACTCGCACACAAACACAAACACATACACATATACACAAAACACACAGTTAAATACACACAAATTAACACACATACACAAAAAACACACTTTATTTTACACGTTTTATATTAGCTTGACCTGTATCTATCTATCTATGTAACGGAATCTTTCAACGTGATTTTCACCCACTTAGAATCATTGGATCGACTTGAAACTTTGTATACTTGTAGAGGACCCGTGACAATATAATAATTTATGTAACAACTACTCGCTTCAAATACCCGAATTGTATATTTATTATGTATTTCAATAAAAATTAGATATAGATAGGGACATATAGCAGACCCGGGGATAAGGGCATTATGCCCGAGGTAACCCGGAGGTGGTGGTGGGGCTCTAAATAAAAAAAATACATTGAAGGACTGTAGAAGTTTCACAGGCCTGTTAGTTATATACTATTAATAAATAGTTGCCACTATTAAAGATACAATCTAAGTATAATATAACATTGTTACATCATAGGTCCGTCTCCTCAACTTGTAAACTATTAATTCCCTGTAGGCCTTTCGGGACTATTTTTATTATCAGCAGAAATAAATTAAGTGAAATTCATCAAAATGAAACGATTAAAATTTATATTATATTTAAATATCTATAGATCTATGTGAAATAAATTTCCTGACTTTCCATAATCCTGCATATTGTAGTAAAGTTATATGTTTATAAATATTACATTATGAAGTATAAAGTGCACACATTATAAGTTGTGAGATGACGCAGATATTTTGCATGCACTTGAGAACTTTATTGTAAGGTATGTAGCGAAGGTGCTGGAAACGCTCGTGTGACTACAGAATGTCGCTAATGGCTTCGAGTCTAGCAAGAGCTCCAATTAGAGCGGATTAGCTGTCCGGGGCACTTCGCCCTCAAGAAATTTCTCTCATATAGCCTTATTCCTCTTGCAAGCGTATGGAAACGTACGTCTGTTACATGAATACATCACAGTTTGATCCTCTACGCAGACATAGTCTGACATTTTTAATATTTGGCCTTAATACCGCAAATTATTCTTCCTTCTTATGTCTGTTTTTACCAAAAGGAAACTGATATGTTTTTATCTTCAAAATAAAATGAATGTATATTATATATTATATATTATTATTATTATTATTATTATTATTATTATTATTATTATTATTATTATTATTATTATTATTATATTACAGAACTAGAACTTTTAATATTTGTGATCAATTATTACAGTATAGTCGACTGCGGTGATCTAGTGTTATTTTCTCTGCCTCTAGTCTTGAGGGCCGCGGGTTTAAACCCGGCCAAAGTCGATGGATTATTAGGATGGAAAAATCCAAGGTACAAGTTCTGCGGGAAGAACTTTAAGCCCTGGGCCCCAAGTCTGAAGATTTTCAGGCTCGTATAAGGATATCAAGTCTGAGTCTGAATAAAAATACCTCTGAACAAAATTTGCCGATCTTTTTTCATCTCAATAATACCCTAGTTTCCTACTAGATGCCTACTCGAGGCCATGAACTAACTACATATCACTCGCTGACATATGTAGAGAAATACGTGTATCTAAGCAACTTCGCACTTGGGAAGCATCCATGCCCCCCCCCGCGAGAAGAACGAGTTCAGTCGATAAAATTATCATTGCTTTATACTTTAGGTTGCTTACAATATTCATATTTTTATGTATGAAATGTAGTGGGGATTACTTTCGTGTTACTGCAGATTTTAAATAATATATTGAAATTAATAATATGCTTTCATTTTAATCCCTAAAGTAGTATCTTCTTCTTCTTCTTCTTCTTCACGGTTTAGGCCTTTTGCTAGCCCGTTCCGGCTCCAAATGGCTGCTCTTTCCATCTTTCCTTTGGTCTTCCCAAACATCTTGTATGCTGCTTTTGATATATTGTTCTCAATCATCCTTGCTAAGTGTTCTTTCCAGTTCGTTCTGTATTTCACTATTGTAATGTTTAATTCCTCTACTTGAAGTTGCTGTCTTATTTCTGTGTTGTGTTTTTGTATGTTCTTTGATATCCTGCTATGGTCTGAAGAATTTCATTTCAGCAGCTTGGATTCTGGCAGATTGTTGTGTTGTCACTGTTCATGTTTCGGATCCATAAGTAATAAGACCTGCCATTGTCTTGTATAATTTCATAAAGTAATAAAAAACTATTAATAAGGACCCTCGTGGAGACATGGGTGCTCCCCTGGCAGGAGTTTTTCGACTAAATATAATTAGTTACCCTCACTTCCCTGCAGATGACAGGTATTACGTGGATGGGGAAGGACGGTTAAAATTTCCTCAGAGACATTGTTTTAGACTTGAGGTTCTTCTTCGAGCCCGATAATCTTCAGACTCAGGACTCAAATCCTAGAGTTTCTCCCGGAGGAATTGTCCCTTGGAAGTTTTCCATTCTAAAATTCCATCGACCCTGGCCGGGTTTGAACACGTTACCGTCGGAACTAGAGTCAACAAACATGACTACTAGACCAGCGAAGCCGACACATATAATAGTATTAATAACTAGCAGAATTAGTACCATATTGCTTTCTCTTCCAATCAACCATTCAAAAGAATACATGGAAAAAAACACAAGATTGTAATAGAAAATAAATAGTTATAAATAAATATTTACAACTAATTAAACTAAAATTAAAATGAATCAAGTCAATATTATTAGAGAAGCGAAAAGTAAGAAACCAACCACTAATCTGCCAAAAGACCATTTAGGCCTACGAAAGAATAAGATTTACATTTATTTTAAATGAAATTGTTTCGAGTTCCATAGAAACATTTTCTCAAGGAATTTCTGCTGCCAGTACTGTCTTTTGATCACCATGTATCTCTGTCATTTCATACATCTTATCCAATTGCCCTGTCGAGCGTAGCATATAGAGTTAGCTACTATAAGAGCGGCTCTATGTTCTGACAACCAGCCATAACGGTTGGGGGACTCGGTATGCTATCACCCCTATACTGGCAGATGATCATATCTACCTCTGTAAATGACAAATGGATATGAGGTCATCAAACGGCTATTGACCAAGGGCCTACTTCGCCTGTCACAACATGCAAAAGTCTTATGCAAAGTTCAACTGATATTTATTTGTATGTTTTTCTCAAAATACATTTACGTCTAGAATTGTTAGATGTATAACAGTAGCTTTCATATAGTCAAGTCTGATGTTGTATATATTAAAAGTAGATAATGCTGCCCCTCAGGGGTCCTCATCTAGGGGATATGTGGATGGCGACCACAAGGTGCCCAAGCCGAGCAAAACATTTCTTCCACTTACTTGTGTTTGCACTCTTTTAACTTTACTATCTAACCTCTCTTGGTTAACTCTTGTTTTTTCGACCCCGTCGCTATTAGGGCATCCGAGGGCTAGGCAGTCTTTCCTTTCTTCCATTTCTTCTTTCCTTTATTTTCTTTTCTTCTCCAGAAAAGCCTGACCAGAGGCTATAAGATGACAGGCCCATCACTGGTATTGCCTTCATTTGGCCAGCAACCAATCGAAGGGACTATTATTATGCTTTCAAGTCTTATACGAGAATTTTCCGGAAGAAGCTGGAGGGAAAATTGTCTATAGGATCGTAACAGGCCTTGGCCTAATACTTGGAAGGAAGAAGAAGAATAAGATAATACTGTATTAGAAGATTATTTATATTTAATACGATTTGAATTCAACTCATATAGGCCTATTATATTGTTGTATGGTCACATGTTTGATTGAAAGTGCAGTCAATCAATTATGTGAGGGTCCTACAATATTTTGTCGCATCCCGCATTTCGATCCCATGTCCATATACTATTATATACATATTTTCAAAATACCCTGTCGAGCATAGCCATTCTAATTCCTTATCTCCATTGTGTTGCACGACTTCCTCTTCTCCTTCTATCCCTGGATTATCACTTAAGGCTCTTTTTTTGTCATGTTTCCTCTTCCATCTTTTTTCACATGAACATGCCATAACTAGTGAAGTGGAAGAGAAGACCTTACAGTCTTAACTCCATCAGGTAAAATAAATAAATAAATAATGTATTACTTTATTTATGAATTGGTGATTATCTGAAGCATCATGCCTTGGCGCAGAGACGGTTCGACACCCCACGGGGGAACAAATTATTTCATGGAATTTCAGTCAGTGTGGGACCAGTAGCCTTACAGCATCGTGAGGAACTTGGGAAGCTACAATAAGTAGCAATTCTAAGGTTTAGAAAACTACCTATAACCGCTGGGAGATTCGACATGTCGATCACATGTCACCCCTGTATTTTTTGGATGATCATGAATCTCTATAATGTGTGCGAGTGGATGGGAGACAAACAGCCGGCCGGTAGCCTAAGGACCTTCTGGGCTTTGTGAGTCATAGAGTTAATTTAAATGGTGTTCAGTGGTGAAATGAATCCTGGAATTAAAGTTTGTCTAGAACGTGTATCTGTAGTCCTAATGAGTTGATGTCATATAATGACATTACCACTGCATAATGACAGTGTAATCCTAATATTCATTATTTATAAATAAATCCCTAACATGGGAACTGTCAACAATTGCACATCGAAACCTCTCTCCTCTCCTTCGACTTTCCCCCACCTATAGGTTTGCCGTCTTCAGTTTCCATTTATCTCTATCATTCCAATCTCCCTCTTCCAAATTCCTATCATCCATTATTGTTCTGACGTAGGTTTTCCATTTCCATCTTGGTCTGCCACGTTTATTTCTTCCAGGGGGTGACCATTGGTATATATTTTTTGGCCATCTTTCATTTTCCATTCTTTGTACATGGCCATACAATTTAAGCGTTTGATTTTCAATCATCTTAACAACAGATGTGGTGACATTCATTTCTCTCCAAAGGAATTTATTTCTTATTTTATCCTGTCTTGACATCGAAACCTACCTTAAAATTCCTCCTAGACAAGTGTTGTGATGTACTAATGCAGTGTTAAAGGACGTTATCTACCGTTTTTAAGTTCAAGGTACTAAAATACAGTGACAAGTCTCTCATTTAAACAGCAGGGAAGTAATATATCTCCTCAGTTCTTGGATTCCATAACCCTCACATCCTGCCGTGCGCGCTGCTCCTGCTTAACCTCACTCTAAGTCAAGCAGGGAATCCAGTAGCTACTTAACGTATAGTGGCTTGCCATTACTGAATTACGGCTTCCAAATATATGTATTGCAGTTAAAAACGGCAGATTTTTTGACACGGTCTTTGTACATCACAACGCTTCTCGGGGAGAAATTTCAAGGTAGATCTCGACATGCAATGGTTGACAGTTCCCTTGTAAGTTCAAAATATCTACTTTTTAAATAAACTGTCTTTCTAAAATCACAAATATCGTAACATTTACAAATTTATAAAATTTCTTGAAGATAAATTGATAAAGAAATATTCAACGATATTTTACAATTTTTCAAAAGTTTCAAAATGTTAATAAAATGTCTAATCCACAACCTCTGTCACATTTAGTGTATATATGCACAGTTTTTTCTACCAAAAATTGTGTATTTCTTGACATCAGTATTTTTTATAACTAAGTCAATTTCTCAAATGACATATGCAATTATATATTATTGTCAGGTTTATATCGTTTTATTTCCGTGGACAGATCTAAAATAAAGGAATAAAACTGATACTAAAATAAATTGAAAGAAAACCTGTGCTGAATCATCTGAACCAAGCAATAAATTCCGTTTTTACGTTGTGTCTACCAACCTTTCTCTTGTAACATATGATAAATGACACAGCAGTAATAAACGTGCTCAAGTTCTCATATTTGATAACATGCTATTAAAAATGTAGGTATTTTATTACCTACGTTCTGATCTGTTAATGTGCTTTAACACTTAAATGTACCCGCAATAATTTAGAATATATAAAATTTATATTGATACTATACATAAGTGATCTAATTTCGATTATTTAACATATTAATTTCTTGCTGTTTCTCGAGGGTGGGACGGGAACCATAAAAAGTGGGTCCCTACAAGAAGCTGGCACTCTCTGATTATTCACCACTAAGTTTTCCCGCAACGCAAATTATCGCTCTCTCAACCTTGAAACTGGCACATGTGTTGCTTAAGTTTAGATTTTGCTTTAGTATCGTAAAATAGTGCAGCGCAGTGCAGTTATGAAATACAGTTTTCATTAACACGTATTCATCATGGTAAATTTCAGATGAGTCTCGACGAAAGTATTTCGGCCGGAATATCGTATAATATATTGCTGGCCTACCAGGTAGAACATTAGTAGGGACAACAAGGAGACGACCATTAGCCAATCAGCAAGAGCCACGCCCGCTCACCCTGCTCCCACCACTAGTATCAATACAACACCCGCAGCGTTCACTCTAAGTAGAGCTTCCGACCAGGAAACACGCCTAGAAGCACTCGCCACTGAAGATGCCCTCCGCAGTTGAGGGCGAAACGTCTGGTATCAACACCAACTATGGACCACGGCCACAGAACCCGGAATCACTCAACATCATTAGTAGAGAGTTGACACCTGAGACTCGGGGATTAATATTGTTTTCCTAGAAACAGTTTGGATAATTTATTAAATAATCTTATTGACTTCGGATTGCAAATGTGCTATTTATTCTGTAAAAATCTCACTTTTATCATTGTTCTGTTTAATTATGTATTCATTATATATATATAATCTGTATGGCCGTGTAAAAAGAATAACCGAAGAAGATCCAAGAAGTATATTAGTATGGGTGACACTTGGTAGAAGATGAAAATGACTGCCCAAAAAAACACAGGTTGATGATATTTTGATAAGAATGAGGAGGAGATTGGAATGACGGAGAGGTGTAGGAGAATTGCATTAGATTAATTGGGCGCAGGAAGTTGTTGTAAAACCTGCTAAATAATATATATATATATATATATATAACCCAGAGATCCGGGTTCGAATCCCGTTCAGGAATTTATTTTTCTTATGTTATATTAAGCTTGCATTGCTCAATGTCAAAAATTTAATTATAATATATATACAGAGAGGGAGAGAGGGAGAGAGAAAGGAGAGTGAGAGAAAGGGTCTATAAGCGTATAGGAATGTAGATATGTCAAATTATATCAGAATGAGTAGTAGCTTCTTCTCGGGGTCTGTCAAATATATAAAAAGCTCGTAAAGCAGTGCTTAATGTTATGAAAATAAAAAAGCCCACAATTTTGAAAAGAACTTTGAACTTGTTAAGTTTATCAATGAATTTCTAAACTAGCTAAGTTTTAAAATCGTACAAATAAGTAATCGCATAAAAATAATTTGTTTTTTCAGCAAGGTATATATGTAAGAAAATATTTGAACAGAAATATAAGCTACATATTAAATACTAGGTTCTTATTCGATATTCAAATCCATTATCCTTGCTCCTTATCAAACTACAATCTCATGAAAATGGCTCGTAGTTGGATACAACTTCTCTGGCACAATTATGGAATCAAAACTTGCATCTGAGTATACAATATAGTAAGCGATAATATTATATATGACATAGAACTAAATGCAAAAAGAAAAAATAATACAATGTTATCGAAGAATAATTCACAGACAATTGTTATTTTTCTTAATTTCCTGTAAATACACTTTATATAAAATGTTTTATGGCGCAGAATTAACTGGCGCAGTGTTAAAAAAAGTAAAGTTTTCCCACTACAGGCCTCGGGAGGCCCTTGGGGTAGTGGGATGTTAAGGCTCCCACTTTTTCTAGACAATCGGCACTTGATGTCAGCCGGGTTGTCAGCCCTGCGTGACGGCCGCCTTTACCCCCAGAACAAGCATCTGGTACTCATTTCAGTTAGAGGCTGAGTCGACCCCAGGGCCATGGTGACACCAGAAGGTTTGGGTCAGGTTTTAAAAATCCTGACCCCACCGGGACTTGAACCCTCGACCTTCCGATTTGTAGCGCACTGCCTTAACCACTACGCTACGGCGTGCCCCGGCGCAGTGTTATGCACTGCTATTAAATCTACACGTCCCGGTACACCTACTTTATTACGACTTATCTCACCTTATAATGAGAGTGACGGGTGTTGTGTGTACACCCTAGAGCCTAATTCGAATTTATAATCTTTATAAAATCCACCTTCATATCAACATTTAATTTAATAATCCGTTTAATTAAAATTGTATTGTAATTAATCACCACTTAAATATCAATTGCACCTTCACCTGAAATGTTACTTTTTTTTTTTCAGAAAACTAACCCTAAAAAGATCTTCGTGTACGGCGGTATGCTAAACCTAAATTATTCAACATAGTAGGGTAGTATTTTATTAATCACACTCTTTAATATAGAACGAAATTACATCATAATTGAAAGCTTCACGATAAACAGGACTGTTAATATGTGCTGACTAAGTGTGAAAAGGAGGGCCCCCCTCCTACCCGCGTACATATGCACACTCAATGAAATAACACGACTGAAAAGTGAGTAGCCTATCCGACATAGAAGAGGCGGGGTTGAATAAGGAAGAGTGGGGCGTCTTTTCTCACCTATTGAATACTTATTTACAGCTCTGCAATGCTTAGAGCAATTTGTTACGACCACCAAATTTAAAACATAGATGTGAAACTCTGGCCAGACGTGGTTAGGAGAGAACTCCAAAAGATCGGGATGGGTTGGGTATGGGGAAAAAGGGACTGAAAATCGCAAGAATATGTGGAGAAAAATGAGGACGAGGAGGAGGTGCATAGATATAAACCAACAAGATATCTTCGCCGAATGTACGGAAAAACGCTCACTGTTTTTACAAAGAGACCTAAAACATGTTTGGGGAAAAGAATCTTATATACTCAACCTAGGATTTAAAGAGGTATCAGGGATGGCTTGGTTTAGGCTAGGGGCATGGAAATTTCTAAAAATTAGCGACGATCACGATATGTGAATATGTCCAATGTGCGGAAGATTTGAAGACGAGCTACATATATTAGGAAAATGTAACGATTTGTAAAATTAGAGGCGTCAGTTATTACCGGAAACATTTCTAAATTCAAATCGTGAAAGATTGGAATGCTACGAGTTAATGGTAAATCCAGAAAAATTGGATAAACGTGGGTAATTTTCTGGACAAAACGCGGAAAATAACACTCATTCATGAATAAATACATGTTATCAAAATGCAATGTCATTAATTCTTAATAATTCTACAAAACTTAACTTTGTATAATGTTAGGCATTTCTAACCATTATTTTGTCTTTATTCGTAGATCGTGAATATGGACTTACGGCTAAACACGCCCCTGCGCAATGTCATTTCCTTTCTTTCGAATAATGTTATAAAATGTCTACAAGGCCTTACTGTCTAATACCCGACGTGCGCTGCTTCGCCTAAATAAATTAAATATGTTTTTAAGTGTACTTGAATAAATAAAAATAATAACAATTTAAATGTATTCATAATTATTTTTAAATACCCTGTGATAATTACTTGGCGTTGTCCCGGAATCTACTTATCTTAATATTTTTGGCACCAATAGGCTGAAAAACAAAAATGGTTATTGTGAGTTATCCGTAAAAGATAGACAAATCCTATTGCCTACTGTTTTGTAGGAGTTTAGACATTCAATTCTGTGTGCATTCATTTGGTATATTTGTTAAAGTTTAGGCAGTGTAAGCCATTTAAGAGTCCAAAAATATGCCCGTTTTTTAGCTCCGGCCCTATAGTATGTAGGGTAATATGTTATATATGTTAATTGTCCCACAAAAATCCTGAAAATGAAAAAATTCCCATTAAAATCGGTAAAGTAGTTTATGAGTCCATAAAGAACAGACAGACGCACGCTCATTTTGATATACGTGTATAAAGAAGATAAGCATTTCATAATATCGAATGCAGTTTGGGCAAATGTTTCACTGATATTAAAGAATTATTTTAATATAATATCCTCAACTCGTGTCTAACTCGGGGCCGAATAGAGGGTTGAGATGAGATGAAGCCCCTTATATAGAGATCTGTGAATGACAAGGGTGCCGGCCGACCACGCCTGACGTACCATCACAGGTGCAGATGAATGAAATGAAACGAAATGTGTGAGGTGAGTATGGAGAAATGGTGGAATGAAATTGTGGCAGAGGAAAACGGGATAAAACCCCGAGAAAACCCTGCCCAAGCTCTGTCTCGTCCACCCCGAAATCCACATGGCAGTGATCATGACTCGACCTCGGGACCCCAGCGATGAGAGGCAAGTGTCTAATAGTTTGCGCCACGGAGTCGCCATATTACAGAATCAATATGCCTAATATTATGTATAGTCTTTTTTCTCAATTTCGTGAAATTATATAAATAACGTATAAGGCGTTGAAACATTAAATTTGTTATTAACACATGGATCTAAGAACAATATCGTCGTATCAAGCATCAACAAAGTTCCCATTTTGTATATAACATTTTATGAACATAAAAAATATTATAAGTCAAGATGGATGAAACATGTTGATCGTATGGAAGATCACAGAATACCCAAACAAATGTTAAGATATCAACCTGCAGGAAGAAGAAGACTAGGACGTCAACTCAAAAGACTTTTGGATGGTGTTTCTCTTGACGCCGAAACAGGTCAACAAATGGCCTAAATTCGTGAATGTACTATGATGATGATGATGATGAAAAAGTACAAAACATAATTTTATTAAAATTTATAAAATACATTTTTACCTGATGAATATTTGAAACCTTGTGTAAATATGTTACATTCGACTGAGGTATATTATTCTTTATCCACGGAGTAGAGAGAGAAAATGTTATTTCTGAATATCCACTGATTTATCCCTTCCTTAAAAAAAAAGACAAATATTTGCAAAATGCGAATCGTTGGAATTGAAGTTTGGTTAGAATCTTGGAAATCACGCAGCTCTGTAAATAAAAATGTTGACTATCCGTCACCTGGAGCTATTCATTCATCACTACAATTCCGCCGCCTGCATTTTAATTACGCTCCTGCGTCTTAAAAGCCAATAAACTCCCCCTTCACCCCCTTCACCCTCCTGTATTCATAACAAATATCTCAAGAGCGCCGCGTCTCGCCCTCCTCTGCTACGTACAGTAGTCCTGTGTTCAGATCCTCCAGATCTTAATAATCATCATCATCATAGTACATTCACGAATTTAGGCCATTTGTTGACCTGTTTCGGCCTCAAGAGAAACACCATCCAGAAGTCTTTTGAGTGGACGTCCTGGTCTTCTTCTTCCTGCAGGTTGATATCTTAACATTAGTTTGGGTATTCTGAGATCTTCCATTCGATGAACATGTTGTATCCATCTTGACTTATAATCAGAAATTTTGTTTTCTAAAGATTCCATGTGTAATTCTTCTAAGATGTCTTCATTTTTTTTGTGATCTAATAGTGTGTATCCTGCAGTCCTCCGAAGATATCTCATTTCAGCAGATCTAAGTCTCTGTATATCCTTCTGTTTCAACGTCCATACTTCGCTACCATACAAAAGAGTTGGAAGAGCCAGTGTTTTATACACTTTCAGTCTTGAATGCTTTTGGACTAACTGTGGCTTGAAGATAGAATTATTAACCCTAAAATTCTTAAAAATTTAGATATTTTTGCATTTACATCCTTTTCTTCTTCATATGAGATATTGCATCCTAGATATGTAAAATTATTCACCTGCTCCAAAATTTTATTGTCCAGTACAATTTTACTTCTGACAGGATCTACACCTTGAAATGCCATAATTTTTGTTTTTTCTGTAGATATCTTTAATCCATATTCTTCTGTAATTTTGTTAAGTTCATACAGACCTTTCTGTAGATTATCTTCGGAATTTGCTATTATTATTTGGTCATCTGCAAACAATAGGGTGTTTAATTTTCTATTTTCTGATATTCTTATTCCAAATTTTATATGTTTTGTTCCAGCAACATATTACTTCATTGATATAAATTGCAAAGAGTGTTGGGGATAGGGGGCAGCCTTGTCTCACACCACGATTTATAATTCCTTCTTCAGAAAATCTGTTATTTAATTTAATCTTCATGGTGTTGTCTTTGTAAATATTTTGTATGTTCTGCCGAAGTAAATTTGGTATATTTCTGTCTTCCAATATATTTAAGAGTTTTGATCTCTTGACTGTGTCGAATGCTTTTTCAAAATCTATGAAAGCAAAATGTGTTTCTAAGTTGAATTCTCTTCTTTTTTCAAGCAATAGTTTAACAGAAAATGCTGAATCAATACAAGATCGTCCTTTCCTAAATCCATTTTGACATTCCATAAGGAATTTTTCACTGAAACTTTTCAATTTTCCATTTAAAATGTCTGCATAAATTTTGTAGCATGTGTTTAACAAACTGATTCCCCTATAGTTGTCCATTTTTCTCTTGTCTCCTTTCTTGAACAGGGGTATAACAATGCTTGTCTTCCATTCTTGTGGTATATCTGCATTTTTGAATATATTATTAAAGAAGGACAACAGTCTTTCATGGAACTGTTTGCCTGCATATTTGTACAATTCAGAATTCAAGCCATCTGTGCCAGTTGCCTTCCCATTTTTTAATTTCTTTAAACTATTGTTCAATTCTTCCAATGATATTATGGAATCTGTCTCATTATTATTTCGGAAAATTGTATCTTCATAGCTATTGTCAGTCCAAAGACTTTTATAATAATTGAAAAAATCTTCTTTTGTTACTCCGCAATTAATTTTGGTAGATTCTTTAATATCTTTATTCAAATGTTTTAATATTTTGAAGGCATTAGGTTGGAGCTTATGCAAATCTGATTCTAAATGTGTAACAAAATTTAACCATGTTTTCCTATGTCTCTTTCTTATTTCCCTCTTAACAATAGCTCTACAGCGTTTGAATTCTATTTCATTTTCTACTTTCTTTGTGTTCAAATATTTTTTATAAGCTGCATTTTTTTCTTCAATCAATTGTTTTATTTGATCATCCCAGATTTTTAGAGTTCTATTTCTTCTTTGTTGTATATTTACTTTTCCTAAAGTTTCATTAGCTGCATTTTGAATTATCATTTTAATGTTTTTCCATTCTTCTTCGACATCATTACTTTCTGGAGTTGTAGCCATATATTGCTGAATTCTTCTCGAATATAACCATTTAATGCTGTCATCATAAAATAATTTTACCTTGTACTTTTGTTCTAAGCTCTGTTGTTGTTTCTTCTTTTTAACCATCTTGGTGGAAATCTTATTCTTGCTTCTACTAGGTAGTGATCTGAACCAATATCATATCCTCTGTAGGCTCTGACATCGAGAAACAATTTAAAAATCTTATTATTTGCAATGAAATAATCAATGATTGATTTTGAGTCCTGACGATGCCAGGTATATTTATGTATGTTTCTATGATTGTAAAAGGTATTCGTTATTTTCAGTTCATTGTAGATAGCAAAATCTGTTAATCTTGTCCCATTCTTATTGCTGGTTGGTTCGCCAAATGTTCCAATATTATTGTTGACTTGAGCATTGCCCACTCTGGCATTTAAATCTCCTATTATGAGAATGTAATCATTTCTATTAATTTTGCTAATAATAATAATAATAATAATAATAATAATAATAATAATGAATAATAATAATAATTTTATTGAATTTTATATTAACTAGAATGAAGATAACGAATCTGAAAGTATATTTAATTGAAAAATGTGGATGGAATGGAATTTTGTTAATATTTTCATGCAGTTTCAGCCTTTTATAGGTTATGATTATTCATTTTTCATGATAGTTGTAAGTTTACTTTCGCTGCAGTATTCTTCCATGGCTGTCTTGCTCTTGATCGTTCCTCCTCCGAGAAGACAATACATGTCCTCTTAGGTTTCTTCGGACACACCGTTTACCGCCACCAGATCCTTCCTAAAGTATATTACCAAACCTTTTCCCACTATTCATATTATTACTATGACCAGCCTAATGGTCTTGAGGTCAGAGATTATGATTACAGTTCATTAGGTCCCGGGTTCGATTTCCGCACAGATCACAGTTTTTTTCGTAAAGCGAATTATTCCTGTGGTCGCCCATGGTCTGCAGTTTAGGTTAACATTAGGTTTAAGGACCCTACTGGTGCTTCGTTATCATTTATAATCCACTATATCATCGGAGTAATGCAACTACGTCTTCCAGGCGTCCCAATATCAGAACTGCATTATAATTCCTCAAATATCTTACTACAACCTATTGGCATTGAATAAATTATTATTATTATTAATTATTATTATTATGTTGTTAATTATTATCATCATTATAATCATCATACCTGTTTCTACCAAAATCGTAGTTATTTAGACAACTTACTTGAGCACTAATATTGTATATTTGTGTCGCTGTATGTGGTAATGCCTGCATTAAATATTAGTTGGAAGTAGTACTTGTGACATTTATATTATCGAATATGTTCTGGGTGTGAAAGAGCAGAGAAAATTGGCATGCAGACCTCTTATTTCAGGCATTAAGGGAGGTGATGGGTGAAAAATTGGCGATCAAAATTGACATTTTTTTTTTGTTTTTATACTAAACATAGCCTATACTCTAATGTGTATGTTGGCAAAGTTTCAGAGGCCTATGGTGCTTCTAAATGCCTTAAATTGCGTCAGAGTTAAAAGGCTGCGCCAGTTAAATGCCACCTGCATGCATATCTTTAAGCTGTTTTCCACACTTTTATTTTCACTGCATTTTGTAGTGAATAAGATAAGGCCCTAATCTAATATAGTGATTAAGAAATATGATTAATGAATAAACAAAGAATGATCTGAATATAATATAAAAAAGTAAATGAAGTATACATATTATTGGAAAAGGTCCCACATGGAGCGGTAAGAAAAAACATAAATAAAAGAGGTCATAAATGTGTAACCCCTCAAATTAGACCTGAAATCCTTAAGCTGGGTCTAGCTTGAAAAATCACGTTTGGGAGAAAACGTCAAACTCCAAAATTTACAATCGCAGAAAGCCCAAACTGGCAAACACGCTCCCTAACCGTGAGAATAAAATTACAAATGTAGGTGGGAGCTTAAATAAAATATTTACGCCCATAGAAGACATGTAATTGAATATTCTTCTTCTTCTTCGGCTTTCCCCACTTATAGGTTTGCCGTCTTCAGTTTCCATTTATCTCCCTCTTCCAAATTCCTATCCTCCATTGTTGTTCTGACGTAGGTTTTCCATTCCCATCTTGGTCTGCCACGTTTGTTTATTCCAGGGGTGACCATTGGTATAATTTTTTGGCCATCTTTCATTTTCCATTCTTTGTACATGGACATACCATTTAAGCGTTTGATTTTCAATCCGTTTAACAACAGATGTGGTGACCATAATTTCTCTCCAAAGGAAGTCATTTCTTATTTTATCCTGTCTTGTTTTTTGGAGGCTTCTTCTAAAATAATCGAATTCAACTGTTCTAATTTTATTCTTTTGTAATTCCGTCAAAGATTGCATATTCTAAACAATCAAAATCAGAGTTAGGGTGTACGACCACATATGGGAATAAAGGGTCCTGATTTCGATACGAAACTCATGAGGACAAATTAAGGGACTTATACTCAACACTCCGTTCGAAGAAGATCTAAATTACATGGTTAAAATGTCTTGTAACAACGATTACGGACATAGGGAAAATTTCTCAATTTCCTAACTCATTTGCTAGCTAGAGTCCTCATTAATGAAATATCGAAGACCAGGGACATAAAAGTTTTATCCTTGCAGTGTAATGTGCATTTAAGTTGGCAGAGATAAAAAAATAAAATAATTTAAATAATTAACTACTGTCTGCTTTCCACGCACTTACCCTTAAAACAGCGAACTACAATGACATTAACAGTCCTTAAAGTACTGCCCCAATTTTCGTATATTCAATATTGAATGGAATTCAGCAATTTTGTCCAACAAGGTTCAAATTTTTACTGTACGTCCTAAAAACAATAGGCAACAAAGTAGTGCATGGTTTCATGATTGAAGTAGTATTTTAAGAAATAAAAAGTAAAATGTATGCAATTATTATTATTTTTTTGTAATTCCACGCATGAGTTACAACATTTTTTTCCCCCCTTTTGTGTTGACATTATAAGAATTTTAATGCATGATGTTTTTCTAATATTTAGGAGCCTTTTAGAAAACAAATCAGACAACTTTACTAAAAAATTGTGGAACCCATTTAATTATAGTATATGCAATTTTTTTTAAATATAATATTTAATAACTCGTAAAATAAATGTCTCACAAGAATGAAACTTAAACACATCATTATGTATTATGCAGTGAATATTTGTACAAAAAAACTCAAAAATGTAGAAAATAGAAATTTCACCCCTTACGTTTACTTTAAATCTACGATGATGGACGCACGGACTTAACTTTATTTCTGCAAAAGTCATAAGAATTTGATGTCCTGAAAAATCCTATCACCGCTTAGTTTTGAACCTGAGAACAGTATATTCAGAAGCCCAGAGATGAGCCCTTATTCACTGTTTTATATTACATTTTCCTTATAGTTTATTACAGAATTTAACAGTTTAATAACAACATTTTAACAAAGGACTTCAAAGATTTTTCGCCCTTATGTTGTATTAAGAGCGAAATGAATTTTCACTTTATATTTTGCAACTCCTTACGTCTGCATGCACAAGGAGTATTTAATGGCATAGCTTTGAATATAGGCTAATCGTTAATATAAATATATTGTATTAACAAGAGCTAGCGCTTGAAATTCTGGAGATGTATTGAATTCCTGAGTGCAGCGCTTCAAACAGATATTCTGCTCTTGACACACTCGAAATCGTTTCTTCCGGTTATAGGAATTCCTGCACATCTCAGTACCTGACTCAACATATTGCTTTCTGGTGTGTTTAGGGCTTTCTAAATTATTTCAATAATGCTCTGTTACCTTTTACACTAAAATAAAATTACTTCTCAAACTTATACCCAGTCTAAAGAATCATTGAACTTCTCCCTCGAGTAAGGAGTGTGTATTAATTTGAGATATTTCTTTCTAGAAAATTTTGAGGAATCTAGCTATTGACGTTTTACGCAAGAAACACTTATTGAAGTACTTTTTATACAAATAAGTATCCATCCTGCTTACTAGTATTCGAAACCACGACAAAATTTTATATATATACACACACTTTTAATTTTTATTCAGACTTGATCACGCCACCTGAAATATCTATTGCGCTATCCAATACAGGGTTGTAGAGGGGACTTAGTAGACAGAGTTTTGATAGGAACCCATGTCCGCAAACTTACCATTTCGATGTAAAATAAGTTTGAAGATCGAGACACAATGGGCTTATACCATGTGTCTTGTGGTCCAGAATTAGTATTATACAGACTTCTAGGAGTTGTACTACAAGTGTGGTTGCACGTGGTGACTCTGTTGTTCGTTGCACGAAGTGTACCTGCGACGCATGTTTTCACACACACGCCCCACAATACATAGTATGAGCTCAATATAATTCTTGCAAGAAGATCTTCCTCTCACTCGACAGGCGTAATACAACCCCCAGAAGTCTGTAATACTTATTCTGAATCACCCTGTATATTATGGATGAATGGAATGGAAGTCTACTCTACGATGTTATGTAAGTTGTAGGTGATCCTCCTGGTTCGATATATCAGGTTCTTCTGTCAAGATCAAACCGCCATTTCTGAAGAGGACTCGTGGCCGCCAGGATGGACTAAAACTCTACCGTTAGCCCTTTCTGCACTTTCTTTATATTGTTCAAGCTCGATGTCATGAGCCAGCCCTCTGGTTGGCTCCACAAGATCTCCGCAACCACACCTGTGTACTGCAAACCAAACTGTTTTTTTCTTAAACTGAATGAGATGAAGGGTGATATGAAATGAATTAATAAGAAAATAAGTGACGGTAGAGAGAGAGAGAGAACGGAAAATGTTGGTGGGATGAAATTTGGGAAACGGGAGAATCCCGAGAAAAACTAGACAAATCCATATATACCACAATTCAGGGAGATAATTTGAAAGTTTTTAAGGTAGTCTAGCGAAAATCATTTTCCATTGGGTTCCCTCCCATTGTGGTGTTGTTGGAAATAAGATTGCAGATAGCTTAGCAAAGAAGGGCATACAAGTCCAACTACACAACTAACTACGTCATACATCACACAATACAGGAAATGCATCACAGTAGTATTAAAGAACAGACTGAAAATTCAGGATAGAAAAAAAACATAAAATCTGTCCCAGACGGGCCAAGCAAATAAGTAGTAGCAAAATTCTTAATGGCTACTGGTCATGATAGCTTGGCCAACCATCTATACTGCACAGACATCTCCAATAGTCCCCACTGCCCCTTATTCAATCTCGGATTCATCATAGATTTTCAACATGTCTCTCTATGCCCTGCTTTGAGAAAAGACAGCTTAGACAACAAGTATTGGGAAGAAAAAGAAAACTTTAGTGGATGAATATCCCCAACATTGTGTTAGGACTATTATTTTCATCTACGTAAGCCTGTCCCAAGCAGGTTAGAAAAGGGTGAGGGGGAGGAGTAACAACCTCATTAAAAACAGGGTTTTGTATGCCCGGCTGATAGTACCCTGTGAGGGCCCCTTATCTAATGTACAGATACTGCTGCCTTGCAGTTCGTCATTGCTTTGATGAAGGCTAGAGGAAGAAAACGTTGACTAAAAATCACCTGTTCCTCCAGGCCAGCTCCCTGTTCGTCACAAAAACATAACAATGCTAAAAAGCCTAAATATTTAGAGCCGGACGGAAATAAACGAAGGCACAAAAAGACGTGTTGTAAATATTAAAAATCTGTATATAAATAAAAATGCATTTTTTGTTTTATTTTATTTTTCTAGATTTATCATTGTTAGGCCATTGTTATTTATATCATTGCCTATGTATTAAATAAATTATTTGCAACCTTGATTTTACGGAATAAAAGCTAAACAATTCGTCACCTGCTTTACATTGAAGTTGTTACCTAAACATCTGGTAAATAATTAACTTGACTATTTAACTTCTGCCCCAAATGGGAGTCAATGACCAATCACGTTTCAATGATTTCTGTTTTACAACCAATCAGAGTCGTGTTTCACGAAATATTTATCAGTGTTATAATTACCATATTAAAGAAAGCTCCTCCTTTTTAATATTCTGAACAGGTCTGACCATTATTTTGCAGTGAGTGAGTCAACAGTAAAGCCGCCATATTTTAATGTTCAAAATGGCAGAAACAGGATTTGGCTGTGCTTCAAATTAAGTTATAGACGAAATACAAATTTGACAATTGTGTGTTCAATAATTGTGTTTTTAAATAATGATATTACCGAGTTCTTTTTGATAATTCTGTGTTCTATAATTGTGTTTTTAAATATTGATTTTACCGAGTTGTTTACTAAAAAATAAATTAATAACCTATAATTTTGGCTATAATATACAGTTTGATGTGTTTAATTTTTTCTCCGCTAGGATGCATTCTTATAATATTGCGATGATATTTCAAGTTTCCCACGCCAGATGGCAATATATAACATTATATGATCTTGTTGCAGTGGATGGAGAATGGAGAAACGAAACATAACGTTTCTCATTTGTTTTCAAACATCGCCGTTTACATTAAATAAATAAATATTTTAAAGTAACTATATTTAAATAATGATTTGTGAGTAAATAGCCTAATTCTATTCGTTAAATAGTCCTAATAAATGCCACTCTTGATTTCCAAATTCTCTAGATAAATTCACTCCTCACTTCGTGAGTCGTGAATTTATCGATAATTTGGAAATCACTCGTGGCATTACTTATGAAAATCAATTTAATGCTATCATAATAGTTATAGGAATAAATTCACTAACTCACTAGCACTATCAAAACCGTAGGTTATTGGCCGCCTGTACATAAGCTTTCCATATATCCCTATCCTGAGCTAATGTTTTCTTATCTCCTGTTTGATCTACTTCCCTCAATTAATGGTTAATGTTATTCTCCCAGCTCATTCTTGGCTACCAACTGGGAGCATTTCCTCTGGTTATCTTACAAAAATTTCCCATGTCCCTCTTTAGTTCCTAATTCGTGCCACATGTCTTGATCATCGCTGTCTCCTATACTTATCCCTTCTTATTATATCTGGTTTCCCATAAAGAGCATATAGTTCACTGATTTGTAATCTTCTCCATTGTCTGTTCTTCTCTCTTGATTCTAAATTTTCATAAGAATTTTATTCTCAAATGCTTATAATCTTTCTCCTCACTTAGGGCAATAGTCCTTGTTTCGCATCCATATAAGGTAACTGGGAGAATAGCAGTTGTATATATTTTCAATTCAATGTTTATGAGAGAATTCGGGAAGACAAGAATCTCAGTAATGCATAATACTATGAATTGAGGCAATTTTTAATTTTATTGTGCACCTCATTCCTGTTTGTAATTATTGTTCCTAGGTATTTGAAATCAACAATTTCTTCAAAATTTCCCTAATTTTTCATTAACTGTCCATTTCCAATAGATATAAAGAGTTTTATAAATTGGAATATTATTCAAATCGTATTAAAATTTAGTAAATTGACCATATTGCGTGTGCAGTTAGTTTTCTATGGAGTAGGTTATGATATTGAGTAGTGAATATTCTCTGTGTTGAGATATATAATTTAATAAAAATGTATAACAAACAAGAAAAACTTCAAACAGATATTAAATGAGACTTCCCCACATGATAAACTCAAAAGTCTCTCATCCATATTCAATATTTCATCATGCAGCGTGTTTCCTTCCCAGAATAAGAAACTAAGGTATTAATAGTTATTTAATTATGCGCATACTTTATTTGACGATAAAAAAACTCAGTCTTTGAAGCACGCTTTTCTCCAACTTAAAAATGAATCAATGTTCTCAAATGAAATACAATTTGCTGCTTGTCTAATGATTAAACAATCAAATTATAAAAAAAGTTAAGCGATAAATACCGGTACGTCATAGTCCGCCCATTGAATAGACTACTTTAATTTTTTCGCTTAACTTCGAAGTAAAATACTAGAAAATTAAAATGATGAAAATATGGGTTTATATAGTTAGAATTACCTGGAACAATTAGCTTTAATATAATAACAATAAACGTCGGCTTCACAAAATGAGAAGTTCTAATCAAATGTATTATTTTTTATTTTATTTATTTATATACATTTAGCTTGGTGGAGTTAAGGCCATGTGGCCTTCTATTCCTCTCACCAGGACAAACATATATTACATCAGAATATAACAATCTCAATTAACTATAATATTAAATACTAAATCAAAATGTTATAAATAAGATAATATTTGTTATATTACGATCTATAATGCAACCAGTTAATGTTAGTTAAAATTAAGAGTAACACTAATAATAAAATGTATACAAGCAAGACATATTAAATTGTCCCTGTCTAATGTACATAAAAAACAAAGAAAGATGAGATATAGAAAACTAATTTTATGATTATAAAATATTTAAAACAAAACAAATGAAAATATTTGTTAATCTTAATATTATTTTCATAAGTAATTTAATCTATTAATTGTTAAATGAATAGTATCAGTGAGGTGTATAAGTTAGTTTATTATTAAATAATTCTTTGGTTTATTTTTTAAGGATGTTATAGTTTGACAGTTTCTGACATAGGGCGGAAGGGAATTCCAAATCACTTAGCCCAGATTATAGCGTTTGAGAAGACCTCATTTCAAATCTCGGAATAAGTCCGTCGAATGATTTTTAGTATTTCATTAATCATCAAGTTGGATAATTGGTTGTGATTTTATCCTGGAATTAAAATTTTTATCCCATTAAAATATGTAATCAAACAATTTAAAGAATATATATTTTGGTGCAACAAGCAAGATAAAATTGATAAAAATATAAAATATATTTTATATAATCAATTGACGTGAATTGCAATAATTTCCGAACACTTTAATAACCTCTCTTGGCTCCGTCTTACTGACAGACGTAAATTGCACTCTCTTTCGCTACTTTTCAAGCTTCTGAATTCCTACATTCCTACTTACCTGGCGTCCAGATTTGAGAAGTTATCCTCCTACCACAATATTGACACTAGGTCACAAGATAGCAGTCTGCTAACAATTCCTCTTCATAGCACTTCCTCCTATTCTACTTCCTTCACAGTAGCCTCCGCCCGCTCCTGGAATCTCCTTCCTCAAGATATCAGGGGTTGCCGCACACTTGGCACCTTTAAGTCACGCTTATACAGTTACCTGTTGTCTAATAATTAATTTTTCTCTATTTATTTAATTTTATACTATGTCATTAATCTTTTCCTCGTTTTTTTATATATCTTGTACATATTATATATTTAATTCGTTTAAATTTAGAGTAAATCAAAATACATTATAAATATTAATTGTATTGTATTCATAACTTGTAATCGTTTTATATATATATATATATATATATATATATATTGTAATTTAGATTTAAGACTTTTCTTTTGTATTTTTTTAAACCTGGTTGAGTGGTAGACAAGGCCTTAAGGCCTTAACTCTGCCAGGTAAAATAAAGCTATTATTATTATTATTATTATTATATTATTATTATTATTATTGTTGGTTGTTGTTATTATTATTATTATTATTATTATTATTATTATTATTATTATTATTATTATTATTGTTGTTGTTGTTGTTGTTATTATTATTATTATTATTATTATTATTATTATTATTATTATTATTATTATTATTATTATATATTATTATTATTATTATTTATTATAATATTATTATTATTATTATTATTATAATTATTATTATTATAATTATTATTATTATTATTATTATGATTATTATTATTATTATTATTATTATTATTATTATTATTATTATATATAACTAATCCATCACTGTGCTCTCGGGGTAGCGTGGCTGCTTCGTACGCAGTGGGTCAGAGTTCTATCCCGGTTATCTGAGTGAGATGTTTTAGAGGTTCTCTTCACCTGCAGGCCATATAAAGCCCAAATGGATCCCCAACATCATCTGGACGGCAAAATCATATTCACCTAGTATAGTATGAATGTATGATGAATGGTGTGACTTTTCGTAAATGTTGGTGTTATCTTGGAAGTGGTCCTGGCATTGAGTGGATCACTCATCCAGAGAGGCTCATCATGTACTTATGTTGTCAAAACGTAAGTGGTGATTCAGAGTTTCAAATCCTCTGTCGAATGTCGTGTCCCTGTGAGGCCCGAATAGCGTGCAACACGTGAACGTACCCACAAATAGGGAGATTAAACTAACTTGAGAGAGAGAGCATTTATACGTGAAAATAATGGATTCAGTAACTCGTATTGGCAAAAAATGGAAACTTAATTATATGAAATATCTGATTTTTCTTTTTAGTATTATTTATATCGGCCGCGGTGGACTAGTGGTTATGCTCCTTTCCTCTGGTCCCGAGGATCGCGGGTTCAAACCCGGCCGAGGTCGATGGATTTTTTTAGGATGGAAAAATCCAAAAGAGCAAGTCCTCCGGGAGGGACTTTAAGCCGTGGGTCCCGAGTCTGAAGATTTTCAGGCACGTAAAAAATCCTTAAGCCTGAATGAAAAGGCCTCTATGCAAAATTTACCGAATTTTCCCGTCCTAGTGCTACCATGGTTTCCTAGATGTCACTATGAGGCAGAACGCTGAACACGGACCACTCTAATGACATCTATACGAAAACAAGTGTAACTAAATTAGTATGGTTAAAATTCTTCCCTGTAGGTGGAGAGCGCTTAAATCTCTGTTAGAGGAAACATGGGCTTACAAGAAGAAGAAGTATTATTTATTAGAATAATATAACATTTATATTAAAACATTAGAATAAACTTGGGCCGAAATTTTAACTAGTGTAAAACCTTTAATTTAATGTAGAGACAGTAATTTATATCTTCTTGTGAGTTATAAAAAATATATCGAATTTGTTGATACTTAAGTAGCATAAGAGATAGGTCTATATAATGATTGTGTAATTTGTTTTGAACTTCTTTCAATGTTTAGTTCGTCGGATATCATAAACCTGACAGTAATTTTTCAATATATTTAGAAAAAACATTAAGATAAAAATACTAATTAACTCACTGGCTCTATCGAATCCGTAGGTTCATGGCCGCGCGGACATAAGCTCTCGGTGCATCCCTGTCCTGAGCTAATGTTTTCCAATCATCCCTTGTATAAACTACTTCTCTCAAATCATGGAGAATGTTTTTCTCCCACCTCATTCTTGTTCTACCAACTGGGCGTTTTCCCTCTGGTTTTCCTACCAGAAACTTCCATGCACCTCTTTCATTCCTCCATACTTGCCACATGTCCTGCCCATCGTAGCCTACGAGACTTAACTGTTCTTATTATATCTGGTTTCCTATATTACATACCATGTAGCTCACTAATATGTAGTTTTCTCTGTTCAGACTATTTTTGTTAATTTTGTTTATAATAAATGACGTGAGTAATCAGATCCCGACCATCAGCTATAGGCCTATTAATTTAGTTTATTATTATTATTGTTAATGGTTAATGGCGGAAAGTGACTAGACGTGTTGTGTATCGCTCGTGACCAACATATTATTTTGAAGGTGTGAACACATTCTAAGTCGCTTAAAACATCGTAACTGATAGTTTGTGTTATATAAAACAATTTGGCTAAGTTAAATTCATAAGATGGGCCCCAAGGAGAATAACTCAATGGAAATAGAAGAGGTGGTGAAGCGTGTCTTACAAGAGTCGCTACAAGATGCTACCATGCTGACAAGTGTTGCCAACATAATAAAGGAGACTGTTGCTGCGGCGGTTATAGAATTAAAAGTGGCATTAGAGCAAAGTCACGCCTTAATCAGTGAACTCCAGAAATCTATTCAGGACCGTGATAACAAGATAGTGACTTTGGAATCTAAGATTGATAGCTTAGAACAATACCAAAAGCGTCAGTGTGTGCGTATTTTTGGCATTGCGGAGGAAGAAAATGAAGACACAGATGTCATCGCCTTGCAGGTAGCAGAGAAAGTTGGTGTTAGTGTCCAGGTCAGTGACATTGACCGTAGTCATCGTGTAGGTAGAAAAACAGATGGTGGACGACCTAGGGCTGTCATTGTTAAATTTGTGTCCTACCGTAAGCGAAGTGAGGTGTTTCGAAATAAAAAGAATTTGAAAGGCAGTGGAATTACGATTCGTGAGGACCTTACTAGTGTTAGGCATCAGTTACTTCGCGAAGCTATAAATATTCATGGCGTAACCAATGTCTGGACCCAAGATGGTTCTGTCATTGTTAAGGTAGGAGACAGAAAAAAGCGAATAAATCATATATCAGATCTCAGGTCAGAGTGATAATTATCAACTCAGAAACTCGTTACTTTTTGTAATTTATTGCTATTAATATTTAATTATTTACTGTGTTCACTTTTTTTTCATTTTTTCGTGTATAATATATTTTTTTTATTAATTTAATTTTGTACTTCATATACTAAACACCAATTGATATTTCATATTTACGCTTTTCTTGTTTTAGTTAGCAACATTTCAACCATAGATTTAAGGAATGCACCTGCAGCCCCTTTTCGGTCTTTGACAGTTCCATTGTCCCCATCTCAACATACCCCTTCCACCTCAGACCTTTTAAAATCACGTTTCTCTTTGAACAGCAATACACTCAAAATAACACATTGTAATGCACAGTCACTCTTGTCCCACTTCTCAGAATTCCAAACTATATTTTCAACTCTAAATCTGCATGCCATTTTAATTTCTGAAACATGGCTGAAAAATACCCTTCCTTCTTCTCTTGTAAACATGCAAAATTACAACTTGATTAGGAATGACAGATTCGGGAAAAATGGAGGCGGCGTGGCGATGTATATACGTTCCGATCTACAACCGAAAATTGTATCCCATTCGCCTAGTGAATACTCGTCTCGACCCGAACACCTATTTATAGAAATTAGAGCGAAAATGCAGAAATGCTTATTAGGAGTAGTTTATAAGCCCCCAAATGTCGGTCACCTGCATGACATTGAAACAGTTCTCCAAAATCTGATACCATCTTATGAACATGTAATTGTACTAGGAGACTTCAACACGAACCTATTAGCCACAAATTCTTACGTAACTATACAACTACAGACAATGTTCCAGTCATGCAATATGACAATACTGCCTTCAGAACCAACCCATCATACTAGGTATTCTGACACACTACTAGACTTAATTATAACAAATAATCCTCAAAAAGTTATAACTAGTGGACAGATAGAAGCTCCAGGCATCTCTGCACATGACTTAATATACATTGAATATTCACTCCTTTGCTCTAAACGTAGACCTAGACTTGTAACATACAGAGACTTGAAACATATAAATTATGCGCAATTAATTGATGACGCTGCAAAACTACCTTGGAACAACATATGGACACTTAGAACTGTAGACGAGAAAGTTGAAAATTTTAATGACATGATTTTACAATTGTATGACAAACACGCACCTATCAAGACTAGACGTATAAACAGACCACCTGCACCCTGGATGTCTGATAATATCCGCTTGCTCATGACTGAGAGAGACGTAGCATTCAGGAAATACAGGAGGAACAAAGAATTGACAGACTTACAGACATACAAACATCTGAGGAATAAAGTCAACCAGACTATAAGGAATGCAAAACTAAGATATGCCCATACTATTATTACACAATCTATGTCCAACTCAGCTGACATGTGGAAAAATTTAAAATCAATAGGCCTCTGTCAAAATAAACTAAAGGTAGAAACAGCTGACCTACCACTAGATGAGTTGAATGACCATTTTACCCGCCTCCCTTCTGACAACACCTCACAACACAAACGACAGACAATAGATGAACTAATGTCATATTCCCAACCTACCCGAGACAAATTCTTTTTTTCCTATATCTCACCTGATGACGCCAAAAGAGCAGTATTACGTATTAAATCTAAAGCACAAGGAATAGACAATATAACAATAACTCTCCTGCAAAAAATAATAGACATTATTCTCCCAACAATAACCCACATTTTTAATGCCTCTATAATGACTGGGACTTATCCCAGACTCTGGAAAATGGCTCTAGTTCGTCCTACACCGAAATCAAACACTCCCACAACACTCGATGATTATAGACCAATTAGTATTCTTCCCTGTTTATCTAAAGCACTGGAACACATAATACACTCACAGTTAACAGACTACCTCACCACACACGACTTACTTGATGAACATCAGTCTGGTTTTAGAACAGGACATCACACAAGTACTGCACTACTTGACATTGTAGAGGACATAAGAGACTCAATGGACAAAAGCAAACTCACCGCAATAATCCTACTCGACTACAGCAAAGCCTTTGACACAGTAGATATAAACTTAATGCTAGCGAGACTAAAGACACTACATCTGTCGGAAAACTGCCTTGATTGGTTTGCATCTTACCTCACTAATCGTCAGCAATCAGTTTCTGTTAATAATCGCATTTCTTCCTGGCGCTTGGTGAGGAAAGGGGTACCTCAAGGCGGCGTCCTCGCTCCTCTTCTCTTCTCGATTTATATTAATGACGTGACCAAGAAACTACAAAACTGCAAGCATCATCTTTACGCTGACGACCTACAGATTTACACACACTTCAGGCCTGACGAAATTAATGAATATATTGACAAAGTAAACACTGACCTCAGGCATATATCTTTATGGTCCAGACAATATGGGCTGAAACTAAATGTAAACAAAACGCAAGCAATAATTATCGGACATCCAAGGCTATTACACCTCATAAACAATGGCAATATGCCGGCTGTCATATTAGATAATGAACAAATTCCTTATACCGACGTCGTTAAAAACTTGGGATTTTACTTAGATTCTAATTTAAAATGGCATGAGCAAGTAAAACAAACATCTAAAAGGATCTTCTCCATAATGCATTCCCTAAAGCGACTTAAACATTTTCTTCCTACAACTCTTAAAAGAATTTTAATCCAAACTTTAGTGATGCCGCATTTTGACTACTGTGACGTTCTACTAACTGACATAAGTGACGGATTGTCGGACAAACTGCAGCGTGTCCATAATATGTGTATCAGATTCATATTTAATGTTCGAAAATACGATCACATTTCTCCATTATTCCACGAATTGTCATGGCTACATCTAAAAGAGAGAAGAAAATCGCACTGTCTAATTCTCCTATTTAAGATCCTACATACCTCGATTCCCAATTATTTATCATCCCGTTTCCAGTATCTATCCTCAAACCATAACTTAAACACAAGATCACAACATAGTCTCTTACTTAATATACCGCAACATAGGACATCACATCACTCCATGTCATATACCATCTCCACTTCTCGCAACTGGAATTCCCTACCACAAGAAATAAGGGGCTGCCGGACATTGCATCTTTTAAAAGAAATCTAAATTTATATTTGCTCTAAACTCGACTTCATTATTATCCAGTGTAAGATATATATATATTAATTGGTGTTTCCCGTATAATGTATCATATTTATATTATTATTATTATTATTATTATTATTATTATTATCGTATCATTATTGTTATTACCCTATAAAATGTTGTTTGTACATGACATTTACATTGTTACATTTATTGTATCTTTAAGTGTTTATAATTAGTATAGTGTATATCTATATTTGTCGAATATTTATTTGTATTTGTACTGGTTGAGTGGAAGAGAGGGCCTTATGGCCTTAACTCTGCCAGAATAAATAAAGTATTATTATTATTATTATTATTATTATTATTATTATTATTATTATTATTATTATGTAGGCTATATATTAATACGTGAAGAAGAAACTTTATAGCCCTTTCTAAGCACATTGTGCACACGGAGGAGTGTGATATTTGGCATAATTAAAGTTCATATAGAGAAGGAGCGCAGAAAAATAAAATGTATGTATAACTAGCTAATACCCGGAGTGCGCTGCTACGCCGAAATAAATGAAAATTAATGTGCTTTTATGTTTAGTTGAATAAGCAAATGGAAAAATAATTATACATTTATATTTTCTTAGATACCCGTGCTGTTTACCCGGCGTTGTCCGTGAATCTGCTCATCCCGATCTTCTTGGCATAAATGAGCTGAAAGACAAAAATTAATGCAGTTGTTATGATTAGTTGAATAAGTAAAATGAAAAAAAAATTATAAATGTATATCGTAATTATTTTAAGATTCCCCGTCCTGATTACCCGGTTTTACCCGGGAATTTACTTACCTCTATCTTCTTGGCATAAATGAGCGAAAAGACAAAATTTGTTATTGTGAGTTATCTGTAAAAGAATACCCGCCATGTGCTGCTATGCTTGCACAGGAATCTACGTACTTGTCTCGATCTTCTTGGCATCAATGAAAGACAAAAAATATTATGAGTTATCCGTAAGAGAAAAACATATGCTGTCGCGGACTTTTTTGTAGAGCATTTTTGAAATATTCAATTATGTGTACATTAATTTTGTATATTTGTTATGGTTTAGGCAGTGTAAGCCATTTAAGCGTCCAAAGAGCTACTTTTTTCACGTTTTCACTACAAACGGCGATTTTTAAGGGTGTAGGAGTTGAGTATCAAAACACTCTCTTATAGCCTATGTTCATCCCAGGAATGTCCTGAACATTTTGTAAAATACCCATCACAATCGGATCAACGGTATGGTCGCACATAAAGTACGAACAATCAAACCAACAAATATTAATTTTATATATTATGTATTACGAATAAATTAAATTAAACAAAATAAAATTAATTCTCTCTAAAGAATGTATGTATATTACTCATTCATATTGAAAGTGCATTGTTGCAAAAAGAAAGTGCAGCAGCAATGTGAATTGACTTATTCTCGCAAATTTAGTTTTAAAAGTCAGTACATTTTATTATTTAAGTTTAAATGAAACCCTGTCTAATCTTGTTTTCAGTAATTCCGTTACATGTATATTTTTTTTATATTTAGATATTCGCACCTTCTTCCATTATTATTGAACACCATAAATTAATAAGCAGTATATCTGAGTAATGATCATTTGAAAGCTATTTATTACCATTTTACAAAATACTATTCAGGAGCATTTTTTTCATTTAGAGCCCCACCACCACCCCCCGGGTTACCTCGGGCATAATGCCCAGGTCTGCTCTATGTCTCTATCTATATCTTATCTTTATTGAAATACATAATAAATATATAATTCTGGTATTTGAAGTGTGTTGTTGTTACATAAAATTAAAATAAAGTGTGTTTTGTTTGTTTGTTTGTGTATGTGTGTTAGTGTGCGTGTGTATGTGACTGTGCGTTTAGTGCTTGTTTGTGTATGTGTGTGTGTGTAGTAGTAGTAGTAGTAGTAGACTATTCAGGATCAGCTAACTGTTAAAATACGTATACCGAAATTTGTTCACATAGGCCTATATTTTGTCTCGATTGCATCCAACTCTGTATTTGATGTCGCCTCCCACATTTTTCCGCTTGGCTGATTTCGTCCATTGCGGTTGCTCTGCTAGTTAGATACTCGCTTCAAAGCGGGATTTTTACCTTTGCTCGTATAATTTCTCCCCATCTACAATGTATGTATTCCTGTGTCTGTGTGTGACACAGCTGCCAACTTCTAAAATGACCATAAGATGAGAGATTCACATCTTCTCTCCATTACCTCAGGCTTTAAATCGACTTTCTTATAATTTTTCTAAAATTGATTACATCAGGAGGAATCCATTGTATTACCTTTTTGCAAACATAAACGTTATAACCTAAACTGAGTAAGTTATTTTTAAATTGGAAATATGAATATCTCTATGGAAAAAAATATGCATTTCACGCTATATCTCATTTCAGCATCTTATTGTCTTATAAAATGACAGAAAATTGAAACATTACAATAGCGTGTACGGCAATATATGAACACCAACATATGAATAAATTATGGCGCATGTGATTATTGTTAATTGTAAAATAAAATAAAGTTAAAATGTACCTTCTTAGGCCAGAGCTGTCGTCCTCAACTTATAAAATTTTGTTGAGGACGACGGCCCTGACCTAAGAATGTACATTTTAATTTAATTTAATTTTATTTTATTTTATTTTATGACTATCCACCTCAACGGTTCTAAACATTTAATTTTATTATTATTTATTGTTAATTGTGCAAATAAAAAGTAAGGTATACAGTCTATAGAAATTGTGGGCACATATTACTCATTTAGTTATTAAAAATTATTTTATCGTAAGACTACCGATGATACTCATTACAGATTATTTTATAATATAATTATATAGTATTTTTCATAACAAGAATGATGTGTGAAGTTTAGTGAGTGAGTTGACACATTTACGGCTAAAGAGCGAGGCCGGAATTTCGAAACTAATTCATAAAATAAGATTCAATTAAAATGTTTCATACCTCACCTCATATCCAGTCTTCTAACTAGATCTGTTTCGAAGCCTAGGCAGCTTAATCTTCAGTAATTTCTCCTCGACTAATGTTATGTCCATCAGAAGAACTGCTTCTTCCTCCCTCTGTTGGCGGAACGATAAACATCCGGGTCAATTAAGAATTCGCGCGAATTTTGAAGTTCATAAGTTGTTCTTCATGCGAGTCATCTCGCTCGATAAATGTGTATTAACAAAATGTTAATCAATACATAATACGTAGTATATTACCTTGCGAGCTATCGCTCGGTTTTTAAACATTTCCTCACTTCTGTAAAGCACTTCACAAACGTACGTTGTACATTATTTTTGCGCGATGGTGTTTTCAAATAATAAATGATAGTAAAACAATACATTTGTTGGAAATATTTGCGTTCATTATAAACAACTGACTAACGTTAACAGTACGGGCAATGTTTATTAGTTGAGAAATCAATTAGTCATAAAATGGCGGCAAGTACCTATTTATTGTTTCATATTGTTTCAAATAAAGTTCAGTTCATTTGAAATGCAGTGATTTGTTTCGTATAATGTATGTTAATACTGTCATTTAGATATTTTTGTATGTACATTGTACATATTATACATAAAGGGCAGTGGTTTTACTTCCCGCACGAGGTTTGTAATAGGTAATATTACAGTGTAGTTATTTAGGTTAGCATCCACGAAATGTAGGAAGATGAACTTTCAATCATGGTCCCCATTGCTGTATGTACGACAAAACACACCTCCCATTTGATAAAATAAATTAATTCATTCATAATAAAATAAATACTTAAAAAAACTAAACGCTCAATCGCGTAAAAAAGTAATGTATCGAAATGTGTACTTTCATGTTTTTATTTAATGACAACTTTAAAACCTACGTCATATAGTATAGCTACATATATTTAATGTCTTAGCATGTTTAATCACATATTCAATTAATAAGGATAAGAATAAGAATAAATTTTATTTACAAATAAATGTTATATATTAAAATAAATTTAATTCGTTTCTTTTGAAAGGAATGGAGAACATGAAATGGATTTAAAAATCTCGATACCAGGCATCTGATTTACATCCGAACACAGAAAGATTCTTTGGCTGAAAATGACAAGATTTTTTTTTTCAAATGCCCCAGGTTTGTCTTTCGACATTCCTGGTTTCTCTGCTGGTATGGCGTACTTGTAACCCACATCTGAGGTTGGGGCGCCTGGAAGTCGGGGTTACGTTGCCCCGATGATATGATGGGTGATGATGATGATAATGGTGCGCCAGGAGAGTCCCTAATCCTAAGCTTAACCTAAGATGAATATGAATGATGATTGCGATGGCCATGTGATTTCGGGGACCGTTTGGGCCTTAAAATTTTCCTGACATTTGTCTTACGGGTGAGGAAAAACCCCGATAAAATCCTCACCCAGAAAAACTGTCCCGACCGGGGATCGAACCCGGGCCCGCTGCGTGACAAGGCAGCTCGCTACCCCGAGACCACAGCGGTGGACACAACAAGAATATATATATATATATATATATATATATATTCTGAAATTTTGAAGATGTTGACATGAGTCCCGATTATGAAATTATAATTGCCACGACAATTGAGAAAAACCAGGAAAAACCTCAGCACAATTAATCGGCACCGGAATTTGAACTCGAGACCTCCATAATACGAGTCCCAAACGTTACTTTAGTCATCTCGCTCGGTAAATGTGTTAACATAATATTAATCAATACATAAAATTACATTTATACACATACAGCATTATTAGGACTACTTGTAACAACGGAATAACTGCAACAAATAATCATTACTGTCAAATGACAAAATTAATTAAAAATTACGTCCATAAATATGTCAATAAATATTGTATTGCTTACTCTTGCTTGTTTAATTATAGGGTTGGGTAGTTTGTTCGTGGGGAATTTAAGCATCTAGTATACTAAACTATTAATATAAACTACATCGTGTTCAAACTTTTCTGGGTTTCTTGTTGTCATTTTCAGCCAAAGAATCTTTCTGTGTTCGGATGTAGATCAGATGCCTGGTATCGAGATTTTTAAATCCATTTCAATTTATGTTCTCCGTTCCTTTCAAAACAAACGAATTAAATTTATTTTAATTTCAAATTTCTTAATGTCTTATACCAGTGGATATGGTCAACCAAACACCGCATATTGATGCGTGAGAATTATTTAGCAGTAGTAACAGTTGTGAAGATGTATAGATATTTTTTCGAAAAAATAATATATATATATATTTACAATGTAATTGCACACAGGCCTATTTTACTGTACGCATATACGCATCTTCCACGATTAAAGAACAATATAAGATATCCAAACAAATACAAACATGTGCATACAGTATTTACTCACCCACACACATCAATAGTAATACATATAAAGAAGTATAAAACATTCTCTCTTATTCATGTTCTTATCTATGTGTATCTCGTTTTAGGCGACTTCTTCTTTGTACTATAAAAAAAATAGTCTACAAAAACAGATTTAAGGATATACACACATAAACTCGTTCACACACATACACACATTAAAATGTTGTAAGATCGTTTAAGTAGGACAACTAAATATGTAAAACAATGGGAGACCGAACACTATTACCGCACTCAAGTTGTTATTAATACTACAAATTTCTATATTGAGCCCCACTTTTGTCCTCTCTCAATTATCTCAGTTAGCTCAAGAACTTTCTTGTTTCCTCTTCACGTTCAACCCTTCCTAAGAGATCCCAACACGCCAATCTCCACAAGTCGACCTAAGAAATTTCTCTGCAAGCATCTGTAATCTAACAGGTTGTCTCTTTGCTATATTACATAGACTATTTAACTCATTCCCCAAATAGAAGTCAATGACCAATAACGTTTCAATGAATTTTGTTTTACAACTAATCACAGTCGTATTTCACCTCGATAACTATCGATTTATCTTTGTCATAATAAAGGAAGCTCCTCCCGTTTAATATTCTGAACAGATCAGACCATAACTTTGCAGTGACTGGTTTTCCAACAAATACGTTGAATATAGCAAATAACGAACAGATTCCTTCGAACTACACATTTGATAATTGTACGTTCAATAATTGTGTTTTTAAATACTGATTTTACTGAGTCGTTTCCTAAAAATAATTAATAACCTATAGTGTTGGTTAATGAATATCATTTTTTTCTCCACTAGGGTGCATTCTTACAATATTGCGATCCTATTTGGGCAATAAATAATATGATCTATTTGCAGTACATAAACAAATGAAGCAACCAAACATTCCTAATTTGTTTTCAAACATCGCCGTTTACATTAAATATATAAATATTTTAAAATAAGTATATTTAAATAATGATTTTTGAGAAAACAGTTTAATTTTATTCGTTAAATAGTCCTAACAAATACCATTCTTGATTTCCAAATCCTCAAGAAAAAATGGATATCACTCGTGGCGTTACTTATGACTAATATGTTGACAAATTTCCCGTTCGTCACACAGAGGTATTAATTTAATGCCTTTCTCCATTATAAATTATTTAAGAACTGGACGATTAATTGGATTTGTGTCTGTATGTGAATGAATTTCTCCTCAGTTAACCACAATTTCAAAGTATTTATCGGATAAACATAGTGACAATTTTCCAGGTGTTTGTTGATATGTTTGATATCACTCGTGGCGTTACTTATGACTAATATGTTGACAAATTTCCCGTTCGTCACACAGAGGTATTAATTTAATGCCTTTCTCCATTATAAATTATTTAAGAACTGGACGATTAATTGGATTTGTGTCTGTATGTGAATGAATTTCTCCTCAGTTAACCACAATTTCAAAGTATTTATCGGATAAACATAGTGACAATTTTCCAGGTGTTTGTTGATATGTTTGATATCACTCGTGGCGTTACTTATGACTAATATGTTGACAAATTTCCCGTTCATCACACAGAGGTATTAATTTAATGCCTTTCTCCATTATAAATTATTTAAGAACTGGACGATTAATTGGATTTGTGTCTGTATGTGAATGAATTTCTCCTCAGTTAACCACAATTTCAAAGTATTTATCGGATAAACATAGTGACAATTTTCCAGGTGTTTGTTGATATGTTTGATATCACTCGTGGCGTTACTTATGACTAATATGTTGACAAATTTCCCGTTCATCACACAGAGGTATTAATTTAATGCCTTTCTCCATTATAAATTATTTAAGAACTGGACGATTAATTGGATTTGTGTCTGTATGTGAATGAATTTCTCCTCAGTTAACCACAATTTCAAAGTATAGTTATCGGATAACCATAGTGACATTTTCCAGGTTTTGTTGATATGTTTGATATCACTCGTGGCGTTTACTTATGACTAATATATGTTGACAAATTTCCCGTTCGTCACACAGAGGTATTAATTTAATGCCTTTCTCCATTATAAATTATTTAAGAACTGGACGATTAATTGGATTTGTGTCTGTATGTGAATGAATTTCTCCTCAGTTAACCACAATTTCAAAGTATTTATCGGATAAACATAGTGACAATTTTCCAGGTGTTTGTTGATATGTTTGATATCACTCGTGGCGTTACTTATGACTAATATGTTGACAAATTTCCCGTTCGTCACACAGAGGTATTAATTTAATGCCTTTCTCCATTATAAATTATTTAAGAACTGGACGATTAATTGGATTTGTGTCTGTATGTGAATGAATTTCTCCTCAGTTAACCACAATTTCAAAGTATTTATCGGATAAACATAGTGACAATTTTCCAGGTGTTTGTTGATATGTTTGATATCACTCGTGGCGTTACTTATGACTAATATGTTGACAAATTTCCCGTTCGTCACACAGAGGTATTAATTTAATGCCTTTCTCCATTATAAATTATTTAAGAACTGGACGATTAATTGGATTTGTGTCTGTATGTGAATGAATTTCTCCTCAGTTAACCACAATTTCAAAGTATTTATCGGATAAACATAGTGACAATTTTCCAGGTGTTTGTTGATATGTTTGATATCACTCGTGGCGTTACTTATGACTAATATGTTGACAAATTTCCCGTTCGTCACACAGAGGTATTAATTTAATGCCTTTCTCCATTATAAATTATTTAAGAACTGGACGATTAATTGGATTTGTGTCTGTATGTGAATGAATTTCTCCTCAGTTAACCACAATTTCAAAGTATTTATCGGATAAACATAGTGACAATTTTCCAGGTGTTTGTTGATATGTTTGATATCACTCGTGGCGTTACTTATGACTAATATGTTGACAATTTCCCGTTCGTCACACAGAGGTATTAATTAAATGCCTTTTCTCCATTATAAAATATTTAAGAAACTGGACGATTAATTGGATTTGTGTCTGTATGTGAATGAATTTCTCCTCAGTTAACCACAATTTCAAAGTATTTATCGGATAAACATAGTGACAATTTTCCAGGTGTTTGTTGATATGTTTGATATCACTCGTGGCGTTACTTATGACTAATATGTTGACAAATTTCCCGTTCATCACACAGAGGTATTAATTTAATGCCTTTCTCCATTATAAATTATTTAAGAACTGGACGATTAATTGGATTTGTGTCTGTATGTGAATGAATTTCTCCTCAGTTAACCACAATTTCAAAGTATTTATCGGATAAACATAGTGACAATTTTCCAGGTGTTTGTTGATATGTTTGATATCACTCGTGGCGTTACTTATGACTAATATGTTGACAAATTTCCCGTTCATCACACAGAGGTATTAATTTAATGCCTTTCTCCATTATAAATTATAGAAAACAGGACGATTAATTGGAATTGTGTCTGGATGTGAAGGATTTCTCCCATTAACCACAATTCAAGTATTTATCGGATAAACATAATGACATTTTCCAGGTGTTTTTTTGATATGTTTGATTCATCGTGCGTTACTGACTAATGTTTGACAATTTCCCGTTCGTCACAAGAGCTATAAAATGTAATGCATTCTCCATTATAATAATTATAGAAACTGGCGATTAATGGAATTTGGTCTGTATGTGAAATGAATTCTCCCCAGTTAACACAATTTCAAAGTATTATCAGATAAACATAGTGACAATTTTCAGGTGGTTGTTGATATGTTTGATATCACTCGTGGCGTTACTTATGCTATATGTTGACATTTCCCGTTCATCACACAAGGTATTAATTTAATTGCCTTTCCCAATAAAATGATTTAAGAACTGACGATTAATTGGATTTGGTTCTGTATGTTAATGAATTTCATCCTCATTAACCACAATTCCAAAGTATTTATCGGATAAACATAGTGACATTTTTTCGCATGTTGTTTGTTTGATGGGGGGGGGGGGGGGGGGGGGGGTTTTTTTTCTTGGGGCGTCGTTATCCACTCGTGGCGTGCTACTTATGACTAATAGTGACAATTTCCGTTCGTCACACAGAGGTATTAATTAATGCCTTTCTCCATTATAAATTATTTAACAGAACGGACGATTAATTGTATTATGTGTCTGTATGTGAATGAATTTTCTCCTACGTAACACAATTTCGAATATTGATCGATAAACATATGACAATTTTCCCAGGGGTTTGTGATATTTTTGATATCACTCGTGCGGTTACTTATGACTAATATGTTGACAAATTTCCCGTTCATCACACAGAGGTATTTAATTTATCCTTTCTCCATTATAAATTATGTAAGACTGACGATTAATTGGATTTGTGTCTGTTATGTGATGAATTTCCTCCTCAGTTAACCACAATATTTCAAAGTATTTTATCGGATAAACATAGTGACAATTTTCCAGGTGTTTTGTTGAGATGTTTGATATCACTCGTGGCGTTAACTTAGACTAATTTTGACAAATTTCCTTCCCGTTCGTCACACAGAGGTATTAATGTAATGCCTTTCGCTCCATTATATTAATTAAGAACTGGGCATTTAATTGGATTTGTGTAGTATGTGAATTGAATTTATCCTCAGTTAACCACCAATTTCAAAGTATTAGCGGATAAAACCATCCTTTTTTTTAACATTAGTGACAATTTTCCAGGTGTTTGTTTGATATGTTTGACTCACTCGTGGCGTTACTTATGACTTAAATGTTGACAAATTCCCTTTCGTCCACGAGGTATTAATTTAATGCCCTTTCTCCATTCTAAATTTTTAAGAACTGGACTATTAATTTGGATTTGTGTCCTGTTGTGAATGAATTGTCTCCTCAGTTAACACAAAATTCAAAGTATTTATCGGATAAACATAGTGCAATTTTCCAGGGTTTGGTTGGATATGTTTGATATCACTCTGGCGTTACTATGACTAATTTGTGCAAATTTCCCGTTGTCCACAACATAGGTATTATATTAAAGTGCCTTTCTCCATTTAAATTTTTAAGAACTGAACGATTAATTGGATTTGTGTCGGGTATGGAATGAATTCTCCTTCAGTTAACCACAATTTCAAAGTATTTAGCGATAAACATAGTGCCAATTTTTCCAGGTGTTTGTTGATATGTTTGATTACACTCGTGGCGTTACTTATGACTAATATGTTGAAATTTCCCGTTCAACTCCCACCGAGGTACTTAATTTTAATGCCTTCTTCCTCTCATTAATAAATTAGTTTAAGACTGGACTATTAATTGGATTTGGTGTCTGTATGTGAATGAAGTTTCTCCTTCAGTTACCACAATTTCAAAGTATTATCGGATCAACAAGTGACAATTTCCAGGTGTTTTGTGATTTTTTTTGATACACTCGGTGGGGCGTTACTTCTACTAAATGTTGACAAATGTTCCCGTTCATCACATCACACGAGGTATTAATTTAATGCCTTTCTCCATATAAATTATTTAAGAACTGGAGGACGATTAATTGGATTTGTGTCTGTATTGAATGAAGTTCTCCTCAGTTAACCACAAATTTCAAAGTATTTATCGGATAAACATAGTGACATTTTCCAGGTGTTTGTTTGATATGTTTGGATATCACTCGTGGCGTTACTTATGACTATATGTTACAAATTTCCCGTCGTCACACCGAGGTCATTGAATTTAAATGCATTTCTTTTCTCCATTATAAATTATTTACAAACTGGACGATTAATTGATTTGTGTCCTGTATGTGATGAATTTCTCCTCGTTAACCACAAATTTCAAAGTATTTATCGGATAAAATAGTGACAAGTTTCCAGGTGTTGTTTGATATGTTTGTATCACTCGTGGCGTTACTTATGAACTAATATGTTGACAAATGTTTGCCTCTTCATCACACGAGTATTAATTTAAGCCTTTTCCTCCAGTATAATTTATTTTAAGAACTGGACGATTTAATTGGATTTGTGTCTGGTATGTGAATGAATTTTCTCCTCAGTTACACAATTTCAAGTAATTTTCCGGATAAACATGTGTACAAATTTTCCCAGGTGTTTTGTTGATATGTTTTATATCCTCGTGGGCGTTACTTATACTAATATGTTGAAAATTTTTCCCGTTCCGGTCCACCGAGGTATTACTTATAATGCCTTTCTCCATTATACATTTTTACGAACTGGACGAATTAATTGGATTTTTGTCTGTATGTGATGAAGTTCCTCCTCAGTTAACCACAATTTCAAAGTATTTATCGATCAACATAGTGACAATTTTTTCCAGGTGTTTGTTGATATTTTTGATATCACTCGGGGCGTTACTTATTGACTAATAGTTTACAATTTCCCGTTCATCACACAGAGGTATTAATTTCATGCCTTTCTTCTCCATTATAAATTTTTAAGAAACTGGACGATTAATTGGATTTGTGTCTGTCATGTGAATGAATTTCTCCTCAGTTAACACCACAATTTCAAAGATTTATCTTAATAAACAAGTGACCATTTTCCATGTGTTTGTTGATATGTTTGTATCACTCTGGCGGTTTACTTATGAACTAATATGTTGACAAATTCCCGTTCGTCACACAAGGTTTAAACGTAATGCCTTTCTCCATTAATAAATTTTGTTAAGAACTGGACGATTAATTGGATTTGTGTCTGTATGTGAATGATTTTTCCCTTTTTCCTCCTCAGTTAACCACAATTTCAGTATTTATCGGATACACATGTGACAATTTTCCAGTGTTTGTTGATATGTGTGATATCACTGCGTGGCGCTTACTTTATGACTATATGTTGACAAATTTCCCGTTCATCACACAGAGTTTAATTAATGCCTTTCCTCCTCCATTATAAATTATTTAGAATGGACGATTAATTGGATTTGTGTCTGTATGTGAAGGAATTTCTCCTCAGTTTTAACCACAATTTCAAAGTATTTATCGGATAAACATAGTGACATTTCCAGGTGTTTTGTTGATATGTTTGATATCATCGTGGCGTTACTTAGGAACTCTGATGTTGACAAATTTCCCGTTCGTCACCAGAGGTATTAATTTAATGTCCTTTCTCCATTATAAATTTTAAGAACTGGACGATTATTGGATTTGTGTCTGTATGTGAATAATTTCTCCTCAGTTAACCCACACTTTTCAAATTATTTATCGGATTAACATAGTGACAAATTTTCCAGTTGGTTTGTTGATATGTTGGCTATCACTCGTGGGTTACTTTATGACTAATATTTAGACAAATTTCCCGTTCATAATCACACACCAGAGGGTTAATAATTAATGCTTTCTCCATTATAAATTATTTAAGAACTGGACGGATTATTGGATTTGTGTCTGTCTTTTAATAATTTCTCCTCAGTTAACCACATTTCAAAGTATTTATCGGATAAACATGTGACATTTCCAGGATGTTTGTTGATATGTAACAAAAATAGATATCACTCGTGGCGTTTACTTATGACTAATCTGTTGACAAATTTCCCGTTCGTCACCAGATGTATTAATTTATGCCGTTCCCATTATAATTATTTAAGAGCTGGACGATTATTGGAATTTGTGTATGTATGTGATGATTTCCTCCCTCAGTTAACCACAATTTCAACGTATTTATCGGATAACATAGTGACAATTTTCCAGGTGTTTGTTGATATGTTTGATATCCTCGTGGCGTTACTATGACTAATATGTTGACAATTTCCCGTTCGTCACCAGAGGTATGATTTAATGCCTTTCCTCCATATAAATATTAGAACTGGACGATTAATTGGATTTGTGTCTGTATGTTGAATGAATTTTCTCCCTCATTAACAACCACAATTTCAAAGTATTTATCGGATAAACATAGTGACATTTTAGGTGTTTGTTTGATATGTTTGATATCACCGTGGGCTTTTACTTAGACTAATATGTTTGACAAATTTCCCGTTCGTTCACACAGAGGTATTAATTTAATGCCTTTTCTTCTTCCATTATAAATTATTTAAGAACGGACGATTAATTGATTTGTGTCCTGTATTGATGAATTTCTCCCAGTTACCACACAAAAGTTCAAAGTATTTATCGTATAAACATATTGAAATTTTTTCCAGGTGTTTGTTGATTGTTTGATACCTCGTTGTGCGTTACTATACTAATATGTTGACCATTGTTTTTCCCGTTCATCACACAGAGGTATTAATTTACTTGCTTTCTCCATTATAAATTATTTAAGAACTGGACGAATTAATTGGATTTGGTGTCTCTATGTAATGAATTTCTTTCCTCCTCAGTTAACACAATTTCAAAGTATTTCTCGAATAAACATAGTGACAATTTTCAGGTGTTTGTTGATATGTTTTGATATCACGCGTGGCGTTACTTTGCTAAATGTTTTGACAAATTTCCCGTTCGCACAAGCAGAGGTATTAATTAATGGCCTTTCTCTCCATTATAAAATTATTTAAGAACTGGACGATTATATTGGATTGTGTCTGTATGTGAATGAATTTCTCCTCAGTTAACCACAATTTCAAAGTTATTATTGTATCGGATAAACATATTGGACAATTTTCCAGGTGTTTGTTGATATGTTTTATATCCGTCCGTGGCGTTACTTATGACTAATAAATATGTTGACATTTCCCCGTTCACATCGCACAGAGGTATTAATTTATCCTTTCTCTCCATTATAAATTTATTTAAGAAAACTGGACGAATTAATTGGATTTGTGGTCTGTATGTGAATGATTTCTCCTCAGTTTAACCCACTTTCAAAGTATTTATCTGGATAAACATAGGACAATTTTCCAGGTGTTTGTTGATATGTTTGATATCACTCGTGGCGTTACTTATGACTAATATGTTGACAAATTTCCCGTTCATCACCACAGAGGTATTATTTTATAATGCCTTTCTCATTATAATTATTTAAAACTGGAGGCGATAATTGGATTTGTGTCTGTATGTGAATGAAGTTCTCCTCATTAAACCACAATTTCAAATATTAAATCGGATAAAACAATAGTACAATTTTCCAGGTGTTTGTTGATATTTTTGATATCACCGGGGCGTTACTTATGACAATTATTTGACAAATTTCCCGTTCGCGTTCACACAGAGGTAGTAATTTAATGCCTTTCTCCATTATAAATATTTAAGACTGGACGATTACTTGGATTTGTGTCTATGTGAAATGAATTTTCTCCTCAGTTACAACAATTTCAAAGTATTTACCGGATACATAGTGACAATTTTCCAGTTGTTTGTTGAATATGTTTGATATCCTCGTGTCGTTACTTATGACTAATATGTTGACAAATTTTCCCTCCCGTTTCGTTCCAGAAAAAACCCAGAGGTATTAATTTAAGGCCTTTCTCCATTATAATTATTTAAGAACTGGACGATTAATTGGATTTGTGTCTGTATGTGGAATGAATTTTCTTCCTCAGTTAACCACATTTCAGTATTTATCGGATAAACATGTGACAATTTTCCAGGTGTTTTTTGTTGATATGTTTGATAATCCCTCGTGGCGTGACTGTTATGACTAATATGTTGACAAATTTCCCGTTCGTCACACAGAGGTATTATTTAATGCCTTCCTCCATTTATAATTATTTTAAGAACTGGACGATTACTATTGATTTGTGTCTGTAATGTTAATGATTTCTCCTCATTAACCACAATTGTCAAAGTATTTATCGATAAACATAGTGACAATTTTCCTGGTGTTTGTGGATATGTTTGATATCACTCCTGGCGTTACTATGTAGACTAATATGTTGACAAATTTCCCGTTCGTTCACACAGAGGTATTAATTTATTAATGCCTTTCTCCATTTATAAATTATTTAAGACTGGACGATTAATTGGATTTGTGTCTGTATTGAATGAATTTTCTCCTCAGTTAACACACAATTTCAAGTTTTATCGGATAACATAGTGGGACAATTTTCCAGGTGTTTGTTGGATATGTTTTGATATCACTCCGTGGCGTTACTTATTGACGATATGTTGACCATTTCGCCGTCATCACCGAGGTATTAATTTCATGCCTTTGCTTTTCTGTCTCCATTATAAATTATTTAAGAACTGACGATTATTTGGATTTGGTGTCTTATGTGATGAATTTCTTTTTCTTCAGTTAACCACCAATTTCAAAGTATTAGCGGATAAAACCATCCGTGACAATTTTCCCAGGTGTTTGGGTTGATTTGATATGTTTGATATCACTCGTGGCGTGTACTTTACAATATGTTTACAAATTTCCCGTTCGTCCACCCAGAGTATTATTTATGCTTTCTCCATTTATAAATTATTTAAGACTGGACGATTAATGATGTGTGTCTGTATGTGAATGAATTCTCCTCAGTTAACCACATTCAAAAGTATTTATCGGATAAACTAGTGACAATTTTCCGTGTTTGTTGATTATGGTTTGATATCACATGTGGCGTACTTATGACTAATTGTGGCCTGACCATTTACGATTCAATCACCACAGGAGGTATTAATTTCCTGCTTTCTCCATTATAAATTATTAAGAACGGGCGATTAATTTTTTTTTTTTTTGGATTTGTTTCTGTATTTGAAAGGAATTTCTCTCAGTTTAACCACATTTCAAGTATTATCGGATATAAACAATAGTGGACAATTTTCCAGTGTTTGTTGATATGTTTGAATCTCCTCGTGGCGTTACTATGACTATATGGTGACAAATTTCCTTTCGCACCAGAGGTATTAATTTAATTGCATTTCTTCCATTAATAAATTATTTAAGAACCGGACGATTACTTGGATTTGGTGTCTGTATGTAATGAATTTCTATTTCTCTCCTCATTTAACCACAATGTCAAAGTAATTTAATCGATAAACATTTACAATTTTCAGGTGTTTGTGATTATGTTTGATTCACACTCGGGGCGTTAACTTTATGACTAATATGTTTGAAAATTTCCCGTTTCCTCACACAGAGTACTAATTTAATGCCTTTCCTCTCCATTATAAATTATTTAAGAACTGACGATTATTGGATTTGTGTCTGTATGTGAATGAATTTTCTCCTGCCAGTTAAACCACAATTTTCAGTATTTATCGGATAAACTAGTGACAATTTTCCAGCCAGGTGTTGTTGATTGTTTGATTATCACTCGTGGCGTTACTTATGACTAATATTGTTGACAATTTCCCGTTCATCCACAGGTATTAATTTAATTGCTTTCTTTTCCTTCTCCATTATAAAATTAATTTAGAAACTGGACGATTTAATGATTTGTGGTCGGTATGTGATGAATGTCTCCTCAGTTAACCCACACTTTCAAAGTATTATCGGATAAACATAGTGACAATTTTCCAGGTGTTTTGTTTATATGTTTGATATCCTCGTGGCGTTACTATGAGACTAATATGTTGACAATTTCACCGTTCAATCACACAGAGGTATTAAATTTAATGGCTTCTCCATTTAAATTATTTAAGAACTGGGACGATTAATTGGATTTGTGTCTGTAGGTGATGAATTTCTCCTCAGTTAACCACAATTTCAAAGTATTTATCGGATACTAGTGACAATTTTCCATGTGTTTGTTGAATATGTTTGAATATCACTCGTGGCGTTACTACTTATGACTAATATGTTGACAACTTTCCCTTCTTCACACCGAGTATTAATTTAATGCCTTTCTCCATTATAAAGATTTAAAGAACGGACGATAATTGGATTTGTGTCTGTATGTGAATGAATTTCTCCTCAGTTAACACAATTTCAAGTATTTATCGGATAACATAGTGACAATTTTCCAGGTGTTTGTTGATATGTTGATATCACTCGGGCGTTATTTACTAATATGTGACATTTCCCGTTCATCCACGAGGTATAATTTAATCCTTTCTCCATATAATTATTTAAGAACTGACGATTAATTGGATTTGTGTCGTATGTAATGAATTCTCCTCAGTCCACATTTCAAAGATTTATCGGTAAACAGAGTGACAATTTCCCCAGGTGTTTTTGGATATGTTTGATATCACTCTGGCGTACTTAGGACTAATATGTTGAAAAAATTTCCCGTTCATCACACGAGTATGAATTTAATGCTTTCTCCATTATAAATTATTTAAGACTGGACGATAATTGGATTTGTGTCTGATGTGAAGGAATTTCGCCTCAGTTAACCACAATTTCAAGTATTTATCGGATAAACATAGGGACATTTTCCAGGTGTGTTGTTGATATGTTTTGATATCACTCGTGGCGTACTTATGACTAATATGTTGACAATTTCCCGTCATCACACAGAGGTATAATTTAATGCCTTTCTCCATTATAAATTATTTAAGAACTGACACTAATTGATGTGTGTCTGTATGTGAATGAATTTCTCCTCATTCACAACAATTTCAAGTATTTTCGGATAAACATAGTGACATTTTCCAGGTGTTTTGATATGTTTGATATCACTCGTGGCGTGACTTATGACGAATATGTTTACAATTTCCCGTTCATCACACAGAGGTATTAATTTAATGCCTTTCTCCTTATAAACTATTTAAGAACGGACGATTATTGCATTTGTGTCTGTATGTGATGAATTTCTCCTCAGTTAAACCACAATTTCAAGTTTATCGGATAAACCAGTACAATTTTCCAGTGTTTTGTTGATATGTTTGTATCACCTCGTGGCGTTACTTATGACTAATATGTTGACAAATTTTCCGTTCAACACACGAGGTATAATTTAATGCCTTTCTCCATTATATTATTTAAGACTGGGACGATTAATTGATTGTGTCGGTATTGAATGATTCTCCTCATTAACCACATTTCAAAGTATTTATCGTAAACAGAGTGACAATTGTCAGGTGTTTGTTGAATATGTTTGATATCCTCGTGGCGTACTTATGACTAATTGTGAAAATTTCCCGTTCGCCACACGAGGATTAATTTAATGCCTTTCTTCCCTTATAATTATTTAAGAACTGGACGATTAATTGGATTTGTGTCTGTATGTGAATGAATTTCCACCTCAACTTAACCACCAATGTCAAAGTATTTTCGGATAACTAGTGACAATTTTTTCCAGGTGTGTTTGATATTTTGTATCCTCGTGCGTACTTATGACTAATATTTGACAATTTCCCGGTTCATCACACTAGGTATTAATTAATGCATTTCTCCATTTAAATTATTTAAGAACTGTACGATTAATTGGTTTGTGTCTTATGTGAATGAATTCTCCGCGTTAACCACAATTTCAAAGTATTTAATCGGATAAACATAGTGCATTTCAGGGTTTGTGAAGTTTGATATCACTGTGCGTACTTAGACTAATATGTTGACAAATTTCCCGTATCACACACAAGTATTAATTTAATGCCTTTCTCCATTATAATTATTTAAGAACTGACGATTAATGGGATTTGTGTCTGTAGGTGATGATTTCCTCCTCAGTTAACCACATTTCAAGTATTTATCGTATAAACATAATGACAATTTCCAGGTGTGTTGATATATGTTTGATATCACTCGTGGCGTTACTTATGACTATATGTTGACAAATTTCCGTCATCACACAGAGGTAGTAATTTAATGCCTTTCTCCATTTAATTATTTAAGAACTGGACGATGAATTGGATTTGTGTCTGTAGTGAATGAATTTCTCTCAGTTAACCACAATTTCAAGTATTTCGATAAAACATAGTGACAATTGTCCAGGTGTTTGGTGATATGTTTTGATATCACTCGTGGCGTTACTTATACTAATATGTTTACAAATTTCCCGTTCGTCACCAAGGTATTAAGTTAATGCCTCTCTCCATTATAATTATTTAAGAACTGACGATTATTGAATTGTGTCTGTATGTGAATGAATTGCTCCTCGTTAACCACAATTCAAGTATTTATCGGATAACATAGTGACATTTTCCGGTGTTTGTTGATATGTTTGATATCCTCGTGGCGTTACTTATGACAATATGTTGACAAATTCCCGTTCATCACACAGAGGTATATTTATGCCTTTCTCCTTATAATTATTTAGAACTGCGATAAATGATTGGTGTCTGTATGTGAATATTTCTCCTAGTTAACCACAATTTCAAGTATTATCGGATAACATAGTGACAATTTTCCAGGTTTTGTTGATTGTTTAATATCACTCGTGGCGTTACTTTGACTAATATGTTGACAATTCCCGTTCATCACACAGAGTATTAATTTAATGCCTTTCTCCATTATAAATTGTTAAGAACTGACGATTAATTGGATTTGGTCGTAGTGAATGAATTTCTCCGCAGTTAACCACAATTTCAAGTATTTATCGGATAAACAGTGACCTTTTCCAGGTGTTTGTTGATATGTTTGATATCACTCGTGGCGTTACTTAGACTAATATTTGCAAATTTCCGTTCGTCACACAGAGGTTTAATTTAATGCATTCTCCATTATAAATTAATTTAGAACTGGACGATTAATGGATGTGTCTGTATGTGAATGAATTGTCCTCAGTTAACCACAATTTCAAAGTATTTATCGGATAAACAGAGTGACAATTGTCCAGGTTTTTGTTGATATGTTTGAAGCACTCGTGGCGTTACTTATGACTAATATGTTGACAATTTCCCCTCCATCACACAGAGGTAATTAAATTAATCCTTTCCTCCATAAAATTATTTAAGAACTGGACGATTAATTGGATTGTGTCTGTATGTGAATGAATGTCTCCTCAGTTAACCACAATTTCAAGTATTTTCGGATAAACATAGTGACAATTTTCCAGGTGTTTGTTGATATGTTTGTATCACTCGTGGCGTTACTATGACTAATATGTTGACAAATTTCCCGTTCGGCCACACAGAGGTATTAACTTAATGCCGTTCTCCATTATATTATTTAAGACGGACGATTAATTGGTTTGTGTCGGTATGTGAATGATTTCTCCTCAGTTAACCACATTTCAAAGTATTTATCGATAAACATAGTGCAATTTTCCAGGTGTTTTGTTGATAGTTTGTATCACTCGTGGCGTTCTTTGACTAATATGTTGCAAATTTCCCGTCATCACCAAGGTTTAAGTTAATGCCTTTCTCCATTATAAAGTATTTAAGACTGGACATTAATTGGATTTGTGTCTGTATTGAAGAATTTCTCCTCAGTTAACCAAATTTCAAATATTTATCGGTAAACATAGTGACAATTTTCCAGGTGTTTGTTGATATGTTTGATATCACTCGTGGCTTACTTATGCTAATATGTTGCAAATTCCCGTTCATCACACAGAGGTTTAACTTAAGGCCCTTCTCCATTATAATTATTTAAGAACTGGACGATTAATTGGATTTGTGTCTGTATGTGAAGAATTTCCCCAGTTAACCACAATTTCAAAGTATTTATCGATAAACATATGCAATTTCCAGGTGTGTGTTGATATGTTTGATATCCTCGTGGCTTACTATGACTAATATTTGACAAATTTCCCGTCATCACACAGAGATTAATTTAATGCTTTCTCCATTATAATTATTTAAGAACTGGACGCTTAATTGGAGTTGTGTGGTCGTATTGAATGAATTTCTCCTCAGTTTAACCACAATTTCAAAGTATTTATCGGATA